>JAPMNZ010929978.1:0-14730 GCA_029875035.1 Pomatoschistus microps | reverse complement strand
GGTACAAAAGGTGCATACATAACTATTCAGCGTAATAAAACAGAGGTGATGTAAGAAATAGTTTGATCACCAAAGTCAAAACAACATAAGTCCACTAACAGTAAATCCAATAGCTCATCTGTTCAACACTCCACCACAAAATACCCCATGTGTACCATTTGTCACTATTTACTTTGCACGTCTCTAACTCAACTGAAAACCGTTGGTCACTTTCCTTGTACTGTATTGATTAGTTACATGTTTTATCTATCACGAGCTCTGACTACAGGACATCAAGTAGCTATAATACACTAAAGCTCAGTTATTGGTTATGTGTGACTGTGTTTATCCACCGACTAGTAATGCGGGAGGCACCAGGACGAGGGGGAACTGGGGGTAACAGTAGGGAAGTGTAGAACAGAGGAGAGTAAGGACAAGGATCTAATGTCGGGATGTCACCAACTACAGTACAAACACAATGGACACAAAACAACTGGTTCTTACCTGCCAATCATAGTGGAGTGCTGCTGGACAGCAGCCTCCAGCAGCCTCTCTAAAATGGTCCATTCTCCCATGGCGACAGAAAGGTGATGGCGCTTTCACCACAACCAAAATGTGTCCTCTTCTTTTTTCAGGGGAACACCTTCAGCCTCTGGTCCTGCCAGGAGCAGGAGCAGGGGACCGGACCCCCTCCTCCAGATCTTCTTCTGTCCCACACAACTCCTTGACCTCTACACACTGTCCTGAATGACCATTTCTGCTGTGTCCTGGTTCTGTCCCGTCTTTCTTCTCTCGATGAGGTGCTAAGCTGATTGCTTCTCTCCCTTGGTTTCTCCCCCCTCCCCCTTTTTCAGTGATGCCTTTCCTCCCCCCTGCCGCACCACTCTGATCTAACGCTACTGCATATGCTATTTCTCACTCTATGACAGACATGATCTCCTTCGCCTCTGCTCTGTCTCCTTTGTCCTCCTCTGCTCCGCTCTTCGTCCAGCCGACCTCCAGGCCCCTCTCTGCACTTCAGCTGCAGTCCCTGCCATCAGTCGTCCCGCTCCGTCCTTGCATTGTAGGCTCTGTGCCTTTGCTGCACCCTTGCCACTCTAGCCTAAACACACAAACATAAGGCTCATGCTCTCCCACTACCTCAGAGGTAAACAGCTACAAACCGTCTTACTGAGCACCGCAGAGCCGCATGGGTGCACAGAGCCGCTGCCTGCTGAATGTCATTTTACGACTGGAGGAATGGTCCTTCTCCCAGAGCACTGCGCGCTGCAAGAACCATAAAAACCTGCGCACACGCACACACACTGCCACCCAGTTCCTCAGTAATAAATCAGCCGCCTTTGCTGCATCCAGTGAGGTAGAGCTGGAGAAGAGAAGGCAGGGCTGTCCTCTGGAACCTTTGGTTATTTTCAGTCACATCTGCCGCAGAAACCATGCATAAAAAAACTCTACTTTAGTCCTTTATCATCAACTCTGGTCTGTTTCCTTTCTTCAACCTTCTCGACTCTCCTGCCTCTCCTTCCTCTCCTTCCCCTGTTTTTCGTTCCTCGACTTGCGCTGCCACTAGCTCAGTGCCTTCTCCTCATCTCTGCCTTTGCGTCTGCATGTGTCTCCTTCCTCGCTCATGGAATCGCTCTATCTCTGTCACACTCTGGGAGCATGCAGCACCCCCGCGCCGCCTCCCTCCTCCTCCTCTCCTCTGCTCATAGATCTGCTCTCTCTCCTCCCTTCCCCTCTGGTAAATGTGCTGGGACTGCTACCCCACTCTGTGCTTCACTTACGCTTGCAAGAATGCCTTTGCTGTACGTGATGTGATGCGGTTACTGCGCAGCTTTGTCCCACTGTCTCGAGGTGATTCCCCATGGCTCAAGCAGAACGTGTGTGTTTGAGGATTTTCCAGCTGCATTCTAGAAAAAGGACGAAAGAAGAAATTGTGAAAAGTGTTATTCCATCCCCCATCTAGTATGTCCTCATTTTCTGTTTTAATGTATCAAGAATAGAAGTACACCTGACTGACCCAGGCATCAGTACAACCCCCCTCTTTCCATTTTCTCTTCCATCCATTTCCCCCTCTTTCCTCCTTCATTAAAGCCCTCTGTACTCTGCTCCCTCTCAGGAGAGATGAACACTGTATTGTACTTTGCAGTGACATTGAAAGCTGCATTCATTAGGTTTATGGTATGGTGATGTGGAAATAGGGTAGTCTCTCCCCAATAGACAATAGATGGCATACATGTCTTAAATGTTAACAATTTTAGCCCAAGATTCAGATGTGAAAGACAAAACACATGGGGCCACTATTACACATTCACTGCATGAGTCAACCCTTTCCCGGCCATGGAAAAGTAAATGATTCGGTAAATGATTCGGTTCTATGACATCACACTATTCCAAATCAGCTTTCAGTAGAACATTTAACTGTATATATTTATTAACCGTGTGTTCAATATATTTGTATTATATCAATGCGGTACTTGGTAGAAGAAAGTGCGAGTGAAAGCAGTTTTTGTCAAATCAGCAAATTTCATGTTGCACTTGGGGTCCTTTCCTTACCAATGGCATATGGTATAAGGGGGAGAGCAGGAAGTAGAGGTAGTCCTTGAATCTGGAGGCTTGTTTGTTGCCAGAGGAGCAGCCCAAATGCTACATTTGGCCTAATACAAGTTGGAGAGAGACGCAGGTGTGTCTTCAATGACCTAGAACAGCGAGCTCAGGCATGCAAAAGCACACAAAGCAAGCAAGCAATTGGAACGCACCATTGTCTTTTAAGGATAGAAAAATTAATCTCAAATACAATTATAAAAATGTAATACAGTTAAATTGATTAAACTGATTAACATATAACACAATAATCTATCATGATGACTGATACTGCAGTTTTCAAGGTATTTGGGTTGATGTTTACTAACTGAGGGAGTGAAGGTAACAGAGTGAAGGTCTGCACATGATATTACTTCTTATCGTGTGCAAAATTAATACATGAAAAAAATAAAAATTAAATAGTTCCCTGGATGCAGCAGGGGTGGTGGCATCACCTATCTATGTTCTCTGCCCAGGACCTATGATGCTATGTTTGGTCTCCTCTGAGATGGACACAAATGGGTGAATTATGATTAGTCGTAATTTATTATTACTATCAAATGTGTGTCCGATACATTTATATCAGTAATCCTTTCTCACTCACACAGGACATTTATTGGAGGAAGTATCAGCTGTATGTGTCATTACATATCATGGGTCATGTTCAAAGTTATGTATTACTTTGCACGTCAGTCCCGGTCCCACAGTTTAAGCATGCATATCCACAATATTATATGAAAATTTAACAATCACTTACTGTTGCAGGTTAACTAGAGAGTTACATGTTTGAGAGACTTGGATTTTTACCAAATCGCAAATGTCACTCCAAAACTTCCGGAGTTGTGCACATGTATGACTATGAAATCCAGCTGCAACTCTATGCTCTCCAAAAGTCTGAGCAAACTCGTCTGAGAATTGTATCAGTGGAGTTAGCATCCTCTCTAGTGGTAAAATAGGATTACTACAAGAAGCATTGTATTGTATTATTTTTTCTCAATTGTTTTTTGTTGTTGTAATTTTCCATTATTAGTATTAATTACTGGTTGTGTAATGTATATTCGTTGCTAGTAGTAAACTGTATAAACCATTAAACTCTCTGCATTAGATGTCGCATAAACGAAAAAGGCGGTGATGCTCCAACAGCCAGCAGGGGGCGCGCTTTCGACACTTGGTACGTGGCAAGCGATCCTAACTTCTGTACCAGAGGAAGTCCTGATGGGAGGCGGCCCGAGTGCTAAAGCTAAAGCTCGGAACTGCACTGTGTTGGAATCCTGTCAGCAACACTAGTCATGTTTAGTTAGCTGTCTTTGGAGGTTTGCCATCCTAAAGTCCAAGAAAACATAAAACTGACATTCTTCTATAAATACTATATTTCGGATCTCAGTCTAAAGGAAGACTAACTTTTACCGAACAGGAATCCAAATATTTGACATCTGAGAACAGCTGGTGAGCTAGCGTTAGCGTTAGCCTAGCTGTAAAAGTATCGTCATTACAGACATGTCTTCGACCGGGGACTTCGGAAACCCTCTAAGAAAATTCAAATTGGTCTTTCTTGGGGAACAAAGCGGTAAGTGTGAATGGAGTACTTATGTGTCTGTATCACATGTTTAACTTTAATTGGTGTTGATCGTTTCAGCTATAGCTTGTTATCGTCAAGCTCTCTAGCTGTTTGCAGTTCATTTTATACTTGCCAAGTGTTGCAAGTAGAACGCGGATCTCGTAAACACACTGTATTGCAAAATATGTATTTATAGATTGTTGTAATAGCTCAGTGGTAGGCCTTCAGACAATATTAGGCTGCATTTTATATGGGCGGTGGCATCTAGTAAATGGTAAAGTGACTGTTGTTAATATTATAGTTAAGTGACGACTTCGATCATTTCCCCTTATAAGAGGAGTAGATCGAGATCTCTGTGATTTACAAGATGATTGTGAAGGCATTAACTGTTACACTGTTGGGTTATTTAGTATGTGGTCGAGAGCTGTCAATCTCGGCTAAAGTGCACACAACGTAACGCTGAGATTTGCCTCCACGTCAGATAACATTAGCTACGTCTGTGGGTGATTCATACCAGTGACCGATCTTGATGTGTTGGACTTTCGGAACATGTTTCCAAAATATTGGTTTAGAATTGATTTATACGGTTGTCTGCACTGTTTCTGTATGAGTACGTGTAGACAAGATTAGATAAACTTTATTGATCTCACAATGGAGAAATCTACATGTCACATTTGGGAATTGGAATAGATAGAATGACTCAGAGTGTGCAAAAAGACAGGAAGTGAACATGTTAAACTATAGTATCTTTTATAGAAGATATGATGTACAATAAAATCAAAAGTGACTATAGCCTAATTGAATTGATAAATCAAAGCTAAGTGATAAGTCATGTTACGCCCATCGTAACCTGATATATACAGGCAGTAGGTTCCTATTCAAATTACTATCTACAGTCCGGAAGCGTATACCTGTTTAGAACAATTTCCTGTGATTTGTTCTTGGCCGGCCTTCAACATTTCTTAATCCCTTACACATCCTTTATATTTCCTCTATAAAACAACAGCCAAATCAGAAAATCCAATTTGAATCTGTTTTTAGGAACTTTTGGAGCAACATGCATTGGGTGGAGACTTTGTGAAGCTGAGGCCCTGTAATTTTAGTCTCTGGTGACTCAGTGGGAACACTTTATTTGAAAAGGGTTCAAACTAATTCCACATTAAACAGACTTTAAGTCTATGTAATATTGCCCATGCTGAAAAGGTTTTATGAGATTAAAATGTGTGTTTACAAAGTTTTTTGTAATCAAGCAACCCAACACAAGTCATAGGCATCACTTCTTTTAGTCAAATAACAAAATCGAGATCCAAACAACTAATTGATTATTTCAAAGAATAATCACCAACTACGCGGTTATCAAAATAATTGTTGATTACAGCCCTAACATATTAGCAATATTGAGTAAAAAATGTTCTTATTCAACTCTGAATAGTTAATTTGACTCAAAAATAAGGGATATATTGTTTTATTGATATTCCACATTTCCAGGAGTTTGATTGATTTTATGAATTTGCTGACAAGTAAAAGGCAGACTTGTGTTTGTCTTAGATGTGTTTAGTGATACAAACTTATTTCCAATTTATGTTTGTATCTCTTGTTTCCCTCATAAATGTGGACCACAATTATACAAAATGTCAACTCTTTCTACAGTGGGAAAAACATCTCTCATCACCAGGTTCATGTATGACAGCTTTGACAACACGTATCAAGTAAGAGTTGCCATATCCTCTCCAATGTAGTTGCAGAGTTCTACTGCTCTTTTGTAATTCTGATTGACTAATCCTTTTGAATGTCTTCTTACAGGCCACAATAGGCATAGACTTCCTGTCAAAAACCATGTATCTTGAAGACCGAACAGTAAGTCTTTATCCAGCTTAGATGTGTTCTCTTCTTTTGTTAAGACAACAAACAAAATAGAATAATATTATTCAATCAAATGTAATGTTCCTTTAGCCTCACAAGTGAAGTGGTGGGGTCTGTAGAGCACCATCACTTAAACTGTTTTTTCCCCCTCAACACAAATTTTCTTCTTCTTCCTTCCCCCCCATCACTTCTGTCATATCTGTTCTCATCTTCCAAAATGACCTGGGACGCTTTACTTGATCAGGAGCAGTGGGTTGTGACAAGTGAAGGGTGATTGTGTTTATTCTTTCCCCAGGCCCAGACAGCTTGTTCTTTCTGGTGTTCCTTCACTACCTGCATGCACGTCACGTTGCCTTATGTACTCTGCTCAACTCCTCTCTCTTCTATTCTCCGTCATTTACTTTTTACTTTTTGATATATATATATTTTTTTTACATGATTTCTCTGTTTCTTTTTTTTTGTACTTTTTGTCATCCTTTTGGGTTTTTTATTTCTTCATCCCATTTCCTTCCCCCCTCACAGATAAGGTTGCAGTTATGGGACACTGCAGGCCAGGAACGCTTTCGCAGTCTCATCCCAAGTTACATTCGAGACTCTGCTGCTGCTGTTGTTGTATATGACATCACAAGTAAGTGGTTTTCAAATGTGTTGCCTTTAATCTGAGAGATGAGTGCTGTCGGGCTGGTGGGGTCGACACTGTAGATTGATGAAAATGCCTTCTGCCACATAAGATATTTTATTTACATTAGGTGTCCACTGCATGGTTTTCTTTAATTCTCAAATTTCAATATCAGTTTTCTCAGTTATGAAAGCTTTTTTCTCTCTTCCTTTTTCCCTCTGATAGATGTCAACTCCTTCCAGCAAACAACAAAGTGGATTGATGATGTGCGAACAGAGAGGGGAGGTGACGTCATCATCATGTTGGTTGGAAACAAGACAGACCTCGCAGACAAAAGGTAATCTGACTAGCCAGTGGACCATGTACTTTGACCACAATGTTTCTACCTGTTGGACATCAATACGACTCATCCGCAGAATTTGGTTGGAAATGCATACACTTTTGGGATGTCTACACAAAATACTTTGTCTTGAGGAAATCTTTTGTGCATTGGTCATTTGTAATTCCTAATCCCATTTATGTACTGCAGGCAAGTATCTATTGAAGAGGGTGAGCGGAAAGCCAAAGAGCTAAATGTAATGTTTATTGAGACTAGTGCGAAAGCAGGCTACAATGTAAAGCAGGTAAGAAGTGTGAGTCGTGCGCTGGACCTGTATATGCTAGTGTCTTTGCTCACTGACCAACAGCACCTAGTTATGTGAGGGACTCTATGGATGCTCTCATTGACTCTATAATGGGGATGGACCGTGCTTGCCAGTTGGCCTGCTCTTGCCATATAGGGAAGTGTATGGCCAAATAGAGTGATATTGCTCCTACTGGCACCTGATCCTCTAAAATATTACTAAGAATAGTTGCTAAATGTTGTGCTTCAACTGGCCCCAGAACAGACACCCACAAGGTCTCATTATAGTTCTCATCTTTAATCAATGGAATAATCTTGGGTGAAGAGAGAAGATGAGAACAGAGGGGTTTGCTGAGGTGTTTGTTTGTTAAATATATAATTATCATAAAACGGATAAATAATTTAATGTATCTTTTGAAGATAAAATTATATCTGTGTGAAATAAGCACATTATGGGTCAGAGCTGCGACATTAGTTCACTCTCCAACAAAGCACTTCTGAAGTGTTTTTGATGAACAGAACACCATCATGGGGCCTTTAAGTTCCTCACAGACCGTTGGCCAAATTCTGCGGGTCTCTCTCCTAATTCTATCCCTATTATACAGCAATTCAGTATCTTTGGCCTGTCACAATGATAAATGTTGATATTGTTTTAGAAAAAATATTTTAAAATAAAATCACAAGTGCATTAGGAGATACAAACAAAAGTATTTCAATCCTTTACGGCTTAAACGTCATATTACAAAGAAAAGCCATCAAATATCAGTTAATTGACTATTAGTCAATATAGAAAAGTTTGTGACAAGCCTAATCTTGGCTGTTGTTGAAAATCCCTTTTGTGTGTGTTTGTAATTGTCATATAGCAAAGACGGCAGCACCAACAGGAAGGGGCACGGCTTGTTTTTATATTTCACAATAATCACTATCAATATTTCTCCCTGTCTTGTGGCTGTATGTGTGTGTGTGTGTTTGGGTGGTTGTGGTTCTCATCGCAGACAAATTACTACAGAGGAGGGAGAGCAGAGGGCAAAAGAGATGAATGTTCTGTTTATTGAAACAAGTGCAAAGACAGGCTACAATGTCAAACAGGTAGAGCTTATGCACTGTATTCTATGTCCTGGTGGCTTTTGTTTCACACATGCATGTCTGCACTCTCATTAGTGCTGTGTGGATCTGTGTTTCAAGCCCTCTCCCACCCTGTACATTTAGATGTTATCCAAAATACAGTAATTCAAAAGTCTTCATATCAGAGTGGTGGGCAAGGGTTTGCAAACGTGTGTACCTAGGTTTAGAAATCAGTTTGCTGTGATGTCTGCACGCAGTCATCTTATGTTGCTTCTTTAGTGGTGCTGGCTGTTTTAAACATTTCTAAAAGATATTTTGAAAACTGCAATCATCCAAACAACCTCATCGACCACCAAGTTACATACAATTCTATTTTATTTATTGGTTTGATCCTGTAATGCTCAAATTGGTCGTCTTTTGTGTGAGCTTTGAAAGACCTTCTATGAGCTCAATCAAAGACTCTGTGTTTGTCATTTGTATTGACCACTTTCTACAACCGTTTAGCTTTTCCGCCGTGTGGCAGCTGCGCTTCCCGGGATGGATGCCACACAGGACAAGAGCAGAGAGGACAGTATCCTTTTTTCAAAGGGGCTGACATGACTGTAATTTGAATGTCCTCATTTAATATGTCGATACATTATTATTATATTTCTCCTTAACTCCATCCTTTTCAGTGATTGAAATAAAACTTCCAGACTCTCCAGAACAACCCAACAGTGAAGGAGGCTGCTCATGCTGATTACAAACTAGAGCTCTGTCAACTTATTGCCTGTACAGTAATATGTATCTATGATAAAGTTTTTCTTCTGGACATGAACACTACATCAATTTAATGAGTTGTTTAATATTCTTGTATAAAGTCTGAAAGTTGCTTAAATACTTGCACTGGAAGAGAGAAAGTGTTTTTTACAGGTGGTGCTTGGTCTGGTCAGATACATGGGTCTTATTGTATGGAGCTTTCCAAAGATATTAGGCAGCATCAAGATTATTCATATCTTATTGCAATTATTTGGTCCTCACGTTATATTGTCACTGAAGGTCTTTGTGGATGTGAAAAAGGCTACAACCGTGGGCTTGTTAGACTTCAGTTTTCAGTGTTTACAAACTTGTTATGCAACATAATATAAAATGTAAAGAAATACTAAATATTACAACAAAACAGCGTCCACAATACTATCAAACCATTTCCACCTTCCACCGAAAAGAGAATGAAATGACACTAAAGCACAAAATTCCAAAGCAGTTTCCAGAAGATCTTACATCCTCCCTCTCACCCACTCACAATTGAGTAATTGAGGATTTTTACCTTTGCTTCCATTTTCTACTTATTTTTATTTTGATATATGATTCACGATTTTATGTGCAACGACTGCTATTATAGAGTTTGAAATTATTATTTTGTGTCTAGGTTTTGAACTTTTTGATGACATAATTCAGAGTCCTGGGCTGAAATATCTGTAGATTTGAACAGATGCCTTTTGAAATGTAAGCGTATATTTCTTTGCTTTGGGTTGATAGTCCTGTTTGGGATGATGTTTAAGAACACTTTGAATTTCATTGATTTCTGTTAGTAACAATATGTTTGTGTATTTAATCCACTATCTTTGCAATATTTATTTATACCAATTTAATTTCTATGGCTGTTAATCTGTTGAAAATTTAATTTGCATCTACCCTAACCAAAACTCTTCTGTCAAACTGGTAACGGTGCAATTTGTGTGTGAATATTTGGAAGATCATTTTTATTGCATTGTAATCTTCAGTATCTGTTTTAAATTAATGAAATTAAAAACTCTTGCCACTGCTGCTCAATATCATTTTTTGATTTTAATTGTCTGGAAAAAATAAAAAAATTAAGTTTTGTCTATTAACTATTACAAGCCTAATCTTATGAGGTAATCTCATTGTATCATTTAAATCCAGTTTTGGGGACTATTGTATTTTAGGTACATATAGTTGAAAACTACTTTTTGATTATAATTTAAGTATATTATTCTGATCAACAGTAACTAACAAGTGGTGCAAAAATTGGTTTATTGTCCAATATTGCAACATCACCATTGGACCATCATTTGCATTTGGAATATCGAGCAAACAAATATTACATGCACATATTTCAAAAATTAGCCTATCATGGATCTATAATAATAACGCACATGATGTATTTATTTACTACACGGAAACGTTATGCATGTGTTGTTTTCCTCTCCAACGCTAACCCGATTAGAAACAACAGCGACACCTACTGGTATATTGTAATACACCTCGCGGGACGATCTGTTGCCAAGGAAACTCATAAACTATTGCATGTGAAATCAAGCTAACGTCAATAATGGAACGAGACTACTACGAGAATCTAGAAATAAACAGAAACGCAACGGATGCAGACATTAAAAAAGCGTAAGTTTTTCTTGGACTATGCACTATTTAATCCATTTAAATGTATTGTATATTTATGTAGATATCGACGCCTTGCACTCAAGTTTCACCCGGCCAAGAACAGAGAGCCAGGGAGCTACGAGAGGTTCAGACAGCTGGGTGAAGCCTTCGACGTTTTAAGTGACCGTAAGTTTTTGGTTATGTGAGCGTTTTTGGAGCTAACTAGCGTAAACTAACAGCCAAATTAACGTTCTCATTGCAAAAATGTGTCACACGAATGGTTGAAAATTAAGGGAGAGATCCTTTTCATGTAGCTCCATATTTTAGATTGTCAGGAGTATATAGATTGAATATAATACATTCTTGATATTTAGCTACCTCCATGAAGTTAGTTTAATTTCGAAAATGTTCTATTGTTTTTTTTCGTGTCTCTGATTTACTGAAACATTATGGATCTAATAAATTGTTTACTGTCCATGGATCTTTGAGGAACATTCATTTGTTTTGCTCCTTTCTTTTTGAAAAAGTTCATAAAAAAGCCACCTACGATAAATTTGGAGAGGATGGTTTAAAGGGTGGCATTCCTGTTGAACTTTCCAAAGACGGTGCTTGGTCTTCCAAATATGCCTATCACGACAATCCAGAAAAAACATTCCAAGATTTTTTTGGGAACAGCAATCCATTTTCAGGTAATGCATTCATATGTCTGTTAACAGAAAGACCTATTGAACTGTTATTCATCGTCATATCCCCCCTCCAGACTTCTATATCAGCGATCTTCCTCTTCAGTTTGGTGGCTTGACCCCTGGGGAAAATAAGATCAAGGATGATCCTCTTGAACGAGACTTTTTTTTGTCGTTAGATGAACTTTTCCATGGATGCACCAAGAAAGTCAAAATATCACGCAAAGTAAATCAAGATACAATTCTAGTGTCCACTGACTCATGCTAACTTTATGAGATGTTCTAGGTTATGAATGATAATGACTGCACATCCAGCATCAGAGACAAGATTTTCACTGTAACCGTAAAACCTGGATGGAAAGAGGGCACACGAATAACATTTCCTAATGAAGGCGATCAGGTCAGGATCCAATTTCTTCGCCTCAATTTGTTATCCTTTGTGCTTAATTGGATACACTTTGGAATAGTTTACAGACTCATGTAATGCCATTCTACTATAACAATCTTTTTATTTGTCTGATAAGGGCCCTAATAACATTGCCGCAGACATGGTATTCATTGTTCGACAGAAGCCTCATGAAAGATTTGAGAGAATCAACAATGATTTGATTTACCATACACAAGTCTCTTTAGAGATGGTAAGAACAACCAAAGAAGTACTGAAGTTGAGCTATTGTTTTAATGTTTTTGTTTTTCACAAAGGCACTCACTGGTTTCTCTGTGGATGTGGAGACTCTGGATAGCAGGCTTATCAACATTCCTTTCAATGAAATTGTCCAGTATGTACCAATGTTATCAGTCAATAATTACTTGCTTTACAGCCAATAATGATATTTCTTCTAACATTAGCCCATCATACAAAAAAGTGGTGCCCGGAGAGGGAATGCCGCTGCCACAAGACCCTTCACAAAAAGGAGACCTCATCTTTACATTCGACATTCTCTTCCCTGAGAAACTTTCTGCTGAAAATAAGCTTCTGATCAAACAGGCACTGCGTTATTAGGAGAATGTGTACAATTATATTAAGACATTGTTGTTTCATATTTGTGGTAAAAATAAATGTTAGATTTTTTAACATTTGCATAAAATCTGTTTCACAGAGGTTTGGAGTTGAAATGCATCATTGCTCGTTTTAGCTGCTCATAAGTCACAAACATCACAACATTCCACGAGCCCAGACGCAGGAAAGATGGCATAAACCTGAGAACAAAGACAAACGATATAATGTCTCCATCAGTTTTCTCTTGAGTGTTAGACTGAACAGTGCTCACCCTTTGTAAAAAGCCTTAGGACCTTCTTTGGACATCATGGTGACCGCACAGTTCAGCACACTGCGGTACTGGCCCAGGGCAGAGTTCATGTATCTGGTTTTAACCACATCCACTGGAGAGGCAATCACTGTTGTGACGAGACCTGCTCCGAAGGCTGAGACAAAGTGACATGGCAGAGTGTCTGAGGACAAAAAACACAAATGTTTAAATATTCATGGAATACTTAAAGTCTTCACTAATGATAGTTACCCGTCATTGGAGTGCTCTTTAGGAGCAAGTCCTTGATAAAGTCGTAGGTCACAAGTTCTGAACAATTCACAATAGCGTTGCGTGCGATGTTTGGGGCTGTACCTGTGTAGTTTGGAAATACTGTGTTCAATTTCCTCTGTTTAATGTAATTATTTGATAAACATAATTCATTAAATACCTTTCCACAGCCCAGACATTCCCTCCTCTTTGGCAATGGTGCTGTAGGCGTTGAGAGTGCTACAATAGCGTTTCATGTTACCAGTTGACCTCGCCTGGGCCTGGAAACGCACTTTAACCACATCAGTGGGTTGGGCAACTGCAACCGCCAGAGCTCCAGTGGTGCATCCTGCCATGAGGCGACTGCCGATGCCAACATCTGAAGCAGACTTTACAAGTTAGTACAGTGCAGGACTGACATCAGGGGCACAGGGGTCGCCACTCACGGTCTGAGCCTTTAGTGTAGAACTGTTTGACAGTGTCATAAAGGCCAATCCTCACTGAAGCAAAGCTCATCTGCCTCTGCAGCCCTGCCACCAGCCCACTGTACAGACTCCGGGGGCCTTCGGTGCGGACCATAGTGGTCATGGTCCCAAGCACTCCACGATACTTGACAGCAGAGGTCTTGCATTTGGCTGTTTTTCCTGCCTCACCCTGGATCTGAGAGGTAAAGCACACATGCTGGTCACACTGCCCTCACATGACGTTTAAACCGATTAAGATTAGAAACAAACTACTGTAACTAGATATTGACAGAGTATTCACCTGTAGGCGCACTTTGGCCGTGTCCAATGGAAATGTGAGCAGGTCAGCGATACAGGCTGCAGTTCCAGCTCCGACAAACTTTACAGCTGTTGTAGGAGGCACATCTGCAGGCTTGAATCCAACCATTTTTCCAAACGTTTTGAAGATTTGAACAAGAAGATTTAATTGGGGTAAAGGGCAAGAATGCTTGTTTCAAATCTGAAAATAGACAGAATGATTAAGTAAAGGAGGCATGTAACGTCAATACTCCAAATTTTTATTTTATTTATTTATTTATTTATTTATTTAGAGGATAAGCCCCTTGAGATGAATCATCTCGTTTCCGAGGGGGTCCTCAAGATTTCAAATGTAAGCACTTACCTTCAAAGAAGTTTGGACAAACGCTCAGGATCAGGATTCTCTGAATGCATCCCTCGGACTAAATTTTGTCACAAATATATATTGGGTTCTTTGGTTTTCCATAGAAAGTGTTGTCAAACTTGTTTGGCTTAAGTACATACTCCACAGAACTGCAGAACAAAACATAAACATTAATATAATACATTGAGGAGTGTAACTAGCAGTTTAATGCTTACCTTAATTTGTAGAAAGTTGTAACTGGGTTTCCACAGAAGTGATTGTTTTGAGAAACCTGAGCCTGGGAGCGTTGGTCTACAATGGCCGAACAAAGACAGAGGCTTCTTTAAATAGCATTTGTGGAAAAAAGGCTGTGCTTCCTAAGTCCTGCCCCTCTATACAAGCTGCCTGGGACACAGAGCTTTGGCTAGTATGTTTTTAACTGTTCAAATATTTAAGATAACATTTGATTAAAAACATAATACTAATAAAATACAAAATTCTTCCATTCACTTATACTTCTTTATTATGAGACAGCATAGATCAACTGAATCATGATCCGGTGGACAATTCTTTAAATTGTCATTTTTCATGTACTATATCTTGTTCACATAAAAGAATACATGTCTTAGTAAAGTCAACAGAATGATCAGCTGATAGACACAAGCGCACAGCAAACTATAGAAGTGTGCTGAGTCATCCTGAGCGCACTGGGAACACTATGTACGCCCACAAAATTAGCTCCGTATGCCCATGTCCACAAC
>JAPMNZ010929966.1:0-10237 GCA_029875035.1 Pomatoschistus microps | reverse complement strand
ACTGGTCGGGCAAGAGTATCACCGGGACGTGTCCAGGATCAAAAGGGATTGAATCAAGGTTCATGATGAGCATTTACGGAGCAGCCATTTTGACTGACCTGTGCACAACAATATTGGGATGAGCACTCTACCTGCAAAATTGGCTCTCCAGTTCCCTCTAGAATCCCAGTGAAATCGAAGTGGGTGAACCCTAATTTGTCATTGAGGATAAAAGTAATTTGGCTAGTCTCAAGAAGCCTGGTATTGTGGCCCTTTTCTATAAACGCCTTTGAGTCTCCTGCTTTGTATTATTTTTGCATATCTTTCCAAACTTTACTTAATAGCTTGTTCCCATCTTCCCTCCAATCTGAAGTAGGGCATCAGCCAACTAAAGTGACCAGCGGAGAGCTCCTCACAAAGCCAGCGCTGCAGTAGTGTCGGTGTTTGGCCGAGGCATTAGTCTGAGCTGTCCACACAAGAGGGATGAGCAGCCTGTGTCCATGCTAATCTGGCCAACAGAGAGGCTTTGTTTCACTACAGTAACCAGAGTCCATATTAGAAAGCCAGCACTTGGGAAACTCATAGACTGTATGTGTAGCCCTGGTTTCTCCAAAGCATCAGTCAAGGTTAATTAATCATACTGCGAGTGTGATCCCTGATGTCATCTTTTAATAATAACTTTATCCTGAGCAAGTGTCACGGTGGCATTACAATAAGAACACCAATGAGATCACTGAGGGGATAAACAACCTAAATGTTCAGGATATTAGACGGGACATTTGGTCTATGCCAACTCCTGTGTGAGCCGTCACTTAATTTCCCATAATGCCACAGCCACAAGGAAGTCATACAGAAGACTAATTGGCCCATATGAGGGGCATCGGAGCAAAGCATTGGTTGCTAATTACAGCATAACTGCAGTTTACCCATGCTGTAGGCTACTTTTATTGCCCATGTGACGCAGAACATACAATAAGATTCCACTGTGCACCTGACCTTCTGCCAATTACTGCAAAAATCAGGCACCATGACGTTCATGAGAAGTTCCTGTTCTGGATCAAAGAACTCAACAATATGCTGCACAGGAAGGATTTCTTCTTGGCTCATTAACTTATATCCTTATATTGTAAGCATGTCATCACTAACTGCTTCCTTAACAAATGTCGTAGTGACAAGACAATAGACCAGGGAAGGACATGTTCTACACAGGCCATCCTCTTTCTACAAAAGGGATCTTCTGGAGTTAAGAAGATCGACCAAAACAATGGATATAAACCA
Organism: Pomatoschistus microps; assembly: GCA_029875035.1. Taxonomy (NCBI): domain Eukaryota; kingdom Metazoa; phylum Chordata; class Actinopteri; order Gobiiformes; family Gobiidae; genus Pomatoschistus; species Pomatoschistus microps. The sequence goes on along the minus strand of JAPMNZ010929966.1, from coordinate 8,980 downwards.
AACTCACCATGAAGTGGACATTGGAAAAGAAGACAGGAGAGGGCCTTGTTTTTAGAACAAGGCAAAGAATGGATAGAGGCTCAGGCTTTGAATAAAGAGATACAAGCTACTGGAGATTGAGGGAGAAGCACCATCAAACATAACAGGAACATTTACATTCAAATATTCTCTTCGAGAAAATCAAATAATCAATTATAAACAGTAGTCATGTTACGGAATTGGATGTTTCTGTTGGATTCTTTTATTCCTGTGAGGAGTTTGAATGTTTCTCCTGTGTCCTGATTCCCTGTGCTCCGGGGGCTGATGGTGCAAACTGCAGCCTGGTTTCCATCATCACTGAGCTCGGAGTGAATGGATAGAGCCTTCGCAAAGACTGTAAAGCGCTTTACAAGTGCAAGGCATTATTTAAATTTTTACATTTGGTAGAATATAAAGACAGATTTTATCTCCACAGTTCAATTATAGACTGTATATAAATAACAACGCACATACACGTGTCTGGTATTAACGTAATGAGTCATTCATCATTCACCTATTGGGGTTGAGGACGACTGAAGCATCTTTACCAAACACTTTACACGTGGGACAGCGGTGGCCGCGCCCTCCGGCAGACAGCAGCATCCAGCAGCCCTGTCCCATCCCCATCAGACAGCACTCCTCTTCCTCTTCACCCCTGACTCGCACTCCCGCGGCTCTCAGCTCATCTTAGGAGGTAAAGAGGGGCTTTTCAAGGTCACTGCACATTACGTGACCAAAATAGAATCGGCCACGAAACCGGCAGCGAGACCCAGCGACCAGCTCCTGAGTGAAGCCATGTAGGGGCCACGGTCTGTGTGGTGGGGGTTCACAAAGGCACTGCTTATACATACAGAAGTAAATAACAGGAGACACAATTATATTTCATTATATTTAATTACATTATTACAAATTCAGTTTTAAAAATTGTATGAATACAGAATTGATTGTAAAAAGCCATAACATTAAAAAAAAGGTACACACCTCCATCTATATGATGCACCTACACACACATCTTAAAAAACATTGCATACATGAATTTACTGTTGATTCCTGTATTATAAAGACTAAAGAAAAATAGGGTAGGATTATCAGTTGGTCAAAACAACCAGGAAAAATTACCAAAGAAAAGAGTTTCATTAATGCTTTCTGCCCCCTTGTGGCAACAGGCGGAAATAATGCAAATAGAAGTGTATCATCACAGTGTTGCTTATATACATTAGTACAGCCATAGTAAGCTTGGTCTTTCCAGTGTGGTATAAGTCATGAATGAACCAAAGCCTGGCCTGGTGGCTGTAGCAGATATAGTATTGCCATTTGGCTCCTATAATTTCATTTAGAAATACTCTTCCACAAAGTATATCACATTATATCATATATAGTAACTAGAATGTGAACCATAGTTGTATTTCCATAAATCTTATCTAATAATTTGGTAGCACAAAACCGTGTGAAACTCTATCTCACTGCTTTAAGTAACAATACATTTGTTAGCCCTCAACAGTGTTCAGTCTAAATATTTCAGACGATCAAATGTTACAGATTCCCTCATATCATTATTGAAACGTCATGGAAACAACTATAGACACATTGCATATATTCATAATATATATTTAATACTATCCTCACAGTCGTGGTACAGCTTCTGGCCCTCTGCTTCCCCCAATGGGTCGACATACTCCCAAATAAGTATAAATATGATTGTAAAATTGAGATTAAAAACAAAATTGCCAGACTACCACACTGTGAGGGGTATACATTATTACCAAAAACTTCTTATATTCATATTATTATTGTTATTATTATTATTTAACATCATTGCTGCTGCTTTATGGTTAGCTTTGTTATCCACATTATCCTGCAAAAACACAAGGGCCATAATCAGAATATGATGTAAAAACATTGCAGATGCATTTAAAGCAGAATGGCTTCACTCACAGGTGGAGAGATGTTCGCTCTGCCCGGGCCGACCTCGTGCACCGGCGCTCGGCCTTCACTTCCTGCTGTCTCGTCAAAAGGCTCTTCTCGAGTCGATCTAAAACCAGACAAACAGGAATGAAGACGGACAACGAGCCCAGACCGACCCCCAGTTTTCTGTTTCTACACAAACTCCTCAAAACACGATTGGAGGTGCTTCGTGACAGCTGTCGAAAAGCAGGCGGAATGAAGCGGTAAGCAGGAAAACTCCCCAGTGATGAATGTTTCCAAGTTTGAGTTTAAACTATGTGAGCACGCAGACTAAACTCACACTCCCAGTAAGGGTTGAACCATTCTGGACCAAACAAAACCACTGTTAGAATTGCTATTTTCTTAAATGCTTTAATCCATATCATATATTTAGATATTTTATAAGTTTGGCCTTTAATAGTTGGTGCAATCATATCTTCAGTAGAACATGTGGATAAACATGAAATATGATAGCAATAGCAACACTTGATTGCCACTTTTTAACTGCCACTTTTTGTAAATAATAATCCTGCATTTAACATGTTGCACATTTCTTACTTCTTGCACAATTCTTGAGTGTTTTTATCCCTGCCAATGTGACATGTGAATTTCTCCTGTGTGAGATTAATAAAAGGACATCTTATCTTATCTTACTTCCATCTAGCTTCCAACTTTGATAGATGTATGTCAAAAACTCAGAATCGATCATGTCTCAATTAAATCAAACATCTGCAAACTACGTAATGTGACTGGGGACGTTCCCAAAGTAATTAAGAGGAAATGTTTGGGTTCTAGAAGGCAAAACCAGCAGGACTTTGTGATCATCCACAATGTCATAGTTTGCCAAATTTGAAAAAGGACAGAAGGTGTGTTTGTGACAGATGTTTCTCATATTAGCGTGGACAGAACCAAAAACTACTCCAGGTTATAGGTGCACAAATAATAACTACATGTAAGAGCAGTTGGAGGGGGGTCTCTGATGTAAGCAGGAGAAGAGTGAGGAACAGAGAGTCTATAAGGCTGTTATTTATCTTGAAGATCTACTTTTGGTCCTTATTTTCACCTGAACAGGGACAGTCTGATGTCATGCTGCTGGAGGTTTTGTGTGATCTTAGAATATAGAGAACACAAATATTAGTTTTAGTCATAATAATTGATTGACACGGGTGAATTAAGTGGGTGAAGTGCGGGACAATAACCACAGTTTTAGAGCATTTTGTCTCACATCAGTAACATGTTGTGCATACATTGTTATTGAGTTTTTTCACTTTTAAAATCAAGAAAATACATTTTAGGGTAGTGCAGAATCCTGGTTTGTGAATATAAAGAAAATATGATGCGGGTTTTTTGCTGCCCGATATGTAGTGATCTATGGCTCTTTAATATATTTTTAGTACAATAAAAGAGTCTCAGGTGCAAGAGAATTTAAATAGCTTAAAACAAGCATGGATCACTTGAGTAAATGACAAGGGAAAAAATGTTATTACTACTAAAATACTTTTATGATAGATTCTTTACCTTTGATTGAGAGCCAAAGAGCATCCATTTTCCTTGTCACCGCTAATCCACTGTTCACCAGTTGATTTGTCATGATGTGAAAGACCCCCGTTGCTAAAAAAAAATGAACAATGAGGAGATTTGAATGGAAACACATATGTACCTTTTTGACCCTGTGAGACTCAAACTGTACGAGTTAGTTAACCCTAACCTTCCAAACAATGGATCTTATGTTATCCTAGAAATCACTGTAATGGAAAGTAAAGGAGACGTGCTGACCACTCTTGCAGTCACTACAAGGTCAAATATGCAAAAAGATCCATTTTGCGTTTTCAGAGGGGATTAGGAGATAAAAATTCATAAACACTTGTTCACTCATTCATTAATTCATTCATGAATGATGATTAATTTTAAACATTGCATTTTGGCTTCCTGTTCCACCTTTACCGTAAGTAACAGCCAAAAGGGGCAACCCACTTTTAATGCGTGGCAAAATGCCGGTCCACTTTACTGCGGTGAAAAACGCTTGAAATGGATTTTTCTATGAAGTAAGAATAAATGTCTCCAATCCCAGTCCCAGCAGATCAGTGCCAAGACAGAGGTGAGTCTGACCAATGTTTTTTCTCGTCATCCCAGGTCACATATGAGCTTGGAATTTGTTTAGTTCGGTCTCATATACTTATTTTTAGCTTGCCTTTATATCTCCTCTGATCTTTTTGTGTTAAAGTGCTTATATACAGTGCTATTTGCCCACTGAGTCTTTTAAAAGTACTCATCGTATCCATGCTTCAGTATGGGCCGCTCTGTCTTCTTGCCACACAGCGAGGGGCGCATGCGCACGCGGGTGCAAAAGATCCTCCTATTGAACTATTTCTTAGGTGCATGTACAAAGATTACCAGTGCAGGGTAATGTCTTCTTTTCTGCCCCCTGGGTCATGTCCCATGTTTCTAGGGACAGAAAATAATATTATATATATTTGAAGAAATGACGCAAACATGGCTACAAACAAATAAAGCACTTGCCCATTCCGGTCCTTATCCCGTGAGATCCCGTTGACCTGAGGCGCAATTTCGTCATCGCTGCTGAAATGACAAAAATAGCAGTCATTATAATGATCTATAATGGGTCTAAATTGTGAACTTGTCTAAAAGCTCACCTTTTATCAGTTGTGCAGGCTTCAATAACGACTGAAACATCCGTCCCACCATTAGACATGCCGTTTTCACTGTAACAACAAGATAATGACAAACAACTTTGCTTTAATGGATAAATAATCGTGTCGCAAAACTTTTAGAAAGTTAGAGCCAAACCTTCTCTCATGCAGCAACACTTCTTGCTCTGCATTTTTGCGGTTTTCATCATTACTGTACAGAAGGAAAAGTTTAGATTGAATGAGTATTTTTATCATAAGTGATCATTATAAAAAGTAAATTGACTGAAAACACATGTGAAACTCAGAAAAGTCCAATGTGTTGAAACGTCCATTTACTTCTGTATTTCAACTTAAAATGCTAAAACTAATATAACAGACTCATTACATGCAAAGTGAGATGCATCTATCCTTTATGTGTTGTAACGTTGATATNTTTGATGCTAGAGTTAGAGACTTTATTTTATTTTGATTAGTATATTTATTGTTCTTTCATCTTGTGCTGTGTGCTCCTCAATCCTACTATTCTGTAACTTCTGTAACTGAAATTTCTCCACTGTGGGACAAATAAAAGATCTCTTAAAACATGTAAATACCTATAATAACAACAGCTCAGAAAAAAATTACTATTTTGAAAAAAGGACAGTAAGCCACAATATCTTATTGAGCATAAATCACATATCGGTTTCACAGAGGCCAAGTCATTATAGGCCTTCTAAGGATTTCCTTTTACTTTCCTGAATCTCAAACCACAGGAAGAGAATAATTTCCTGTTTTTTTCGCCATTGATATGACACATCTCACCTTTGATTTTCATCTACATTAGAAGTTCCCGGTTGTTTGTTGACACAGAGAATCTTGCACTTGTCCACAAAGGCTCGCCCTTTCCTGTAAATGAGAGTGATTTACTGGAAGTTATCAACATAAAAAAAAAACAAGACTCACTTCGTACAGCAGACTACTATGACCCCGACCGCAAAGACGCCTATGACTGAAAAAAATAATAATAGTATTACTGCTCTGTCATGTTGTAACAGTGTCAATGAATCAAAATGAATCAAAATATAGCAGGGCAGATTCTCTCACCAGTGCAAGAAATAATAGTGGGCGAGTTGGTGTCAGTGGAAGATTTTTCCGTAGCATTCGTCTCATTGATCTCTTTGGTCTCTTTACAAGAAAACATGGGGTTAATGGGCATACTATTTAAACGTTTTACAGAGATCAAAAGACAATGCACCTCACCTGGCTCACTTATTACATTGATAACTAGACGACTCTCTGAGATCTTTCCGTCCTAAAAATGAAAAGTAAATTGTGTAAGGTTATTTTGTTGTATTTTACTGTTCTTTGGCCCATCCCCCTTCAGTATAGCATGTTTAGATGAAAACCATGTTACATCATTCTTCACTCGCTTACCTTTATATTGTGAATGAATGTCACATTAATGTTGCCGCAGTTATCTCTAGTGATTGTTTTTACGTCACTTTCTTTAGATGTACGATTCAGACCTTCAAAATTACCATTGTAGATATTCTCCTAATGAATAAAAAAAGTTAATATCATAAATAAAAGAAGAAAGTACAAATAAGCAACATACTCCATTTTGGGTTATTTCAACAGACTCCACTGGGTCCTTATTTACAGGCTTAATATCATATGTATATCCATCAGGCGTTTTAATGTCACTGCACGTCTTATTTACAGTGGTGATGTTTATTTCTGTAGAGTAGAACAAACACAGAAAGAAGTATTAAAAACAATGACTGAAAAAAAAACTTGCACTATTGACAATGACTGAAAAAACATGCACAACTACTGACACTTCTATTGCCACTTCTTCTATTGCCACTTCTTCTATTGCCACTTTCTGATTGCCACTTTTTGTACATAATATCTCCTGCATTAACATGTTGCACATTTCTTACTTTTTGCACAATTCTTGAGTGTTTCTATCCATGACAAATGTGACATGTAAATTTCGCCTGTGTGAGATTAATAAAGCTTATCTTATCTTATCTTACCTTAGATAACTGAGATGAAGCTATTTTTTTTCCGCGTCAAAAGTTTTTAAAAGTTATAAAGAATGTGACATGACAAACCTTTCCCTGTTGTTAGAGGAGACACAGCGGTCATCAGCAGGAATACAGACGAAAAATACATTTTAAAAGACGATAAAGACGCTGCGTGTGCTGTACCGCTGACTGTCATGTGGAAAAGGAAGCTTTGGCGTTCAAGAAACTAGGAAGTGGCATGGAAGAGACGGTTTCTATTGGCTATTGAGATCAGGTGATATAATCCATGCCTTATATGGAAGTAAATTATCTATGACTATAATGCATTTATACATTCAAAATAGAAAAAGCCTCAAAAATGGAAAATGTCCCTCACACCAGGACAAAATACAATTGAGTTCTAGTTGTTTTAAAGGTTGCATAAACATACATAAAGAATCATCACTTTAAAATCAATGCATCAACCTGTAGCACACATAATCTATATCTTAATGTCTATTTGCTTTGTTTAAAGTTAGCTCAACATGTTCTCCATCTGTTTACAGTCAGTAAATGGCATAGTGGTGACTATTTATGTAGAGTATAACAAACAGACAAAGAAATATAACAACAAAAAATAGCCGAGATGACGCAACTTTTGCTCCAAGTCAAAAGTTTAAAAAAGTTCAAAATGTGACATGACAAACCTTTCCCTGTTGCTAGAAGTGGCACCGCGGCTATCACCAGGAATACACACAAAAAATACATTTTAAAACACGATAAAGAAGCTGCGTGTGTTGCACTGCCGCCTGTCACGTGGAAAGAATCCAAGTTGGCGCGTTCAGGAAAACAAGAAAGTGGATTGTAGGTAGACGGTTTCTATTGGCTATTGAGATCAGGTGATATACTGTAACCCATGCCTTATTTGGAAGTAAATATGTATGCAGGTTTGTTTTGGTATTAACTGATCCAAACTTTTATGACTATAATATATTCATACATTCAAAATAGAAAAGCCTCAAAAATGGAAAATGTGCCTCACACCAGGAATAAATATAATTGAGTTCAAGTTGTTTTAAAGGTTGTGTAGAGATACATACACAATCATCATTTTAAAATCAATGTATCAACCTGAATCACACAAAATCTATATCTTAATGTCTATTTGCTTTGTTTAAAGCTAGCTCAACATGTTCTCCATTTGTTTACAGTCAGTGAATGGCATAGTGGTTTAACCTAGATAACACTGTGTTATGATTAATTACATTATTTTGAAGTACGTTACGGATCCTCTGTTTCATGTGGATTGTGTTGTGCTCCTTTTGACACCAGGGGAGGCCCTTGTGCTGCCAGTTCCAGGGCAGCTGCTGGAATGAGCAGAAGTAATGACATGTACTGATGGCAGAAGTCCTAAGCTTAGTATTTCCAGTATTAGTAAGAAGCTCTCTCAGACTTCTATTGTATACTGCACTTACTTTTGAAGGTGCCACGTACTTTTTACCAAGTACAATCATAGCTTTGTTCTTCGGCTAAGTTTTTTAAATAATAAAGTGTTGACTTATACTGATTATTCTGTCTATATTATTTGTCATGTTATGAGTTCTAGTTTATTCCTATTGTTCTGTAATAAGTTCACTTTATGTGTGAGCACAAACATACACAGGACAACTCAAAATGCATCCTAACGATGTACAGATAAAACACAGATCACACAACATTCATTGAAACTAATTGTTTTTAAAAGAACAGACATATACAATACAGTTTCAGCTACAACTTTATAGAACGGTTTTATTTTGCATTTGAACACTGTAGTAGCTTGTCTCATATTTAAATTATTGTTCCAGGGTTTAGCTGCCATACTGACTTTTACTCAGTATGGCATCTATATGGCAATTTTATTTTATCATGTAGATTACTGTACTCTACCTCACTGATTTTAATACTTGTTCCAGAAACACATTTTCTTGCTAATATTTCCTCATATAATAAAATGTGGATTTTTTTTGTGACTCACACCCTTTATGGGGGCTGTATTTAACAATGATATTATAATTGATTAATTGGCCGATTATTCTTTTAATTAAACGCTTAGATGTTTAGATAGAGAAATATCTGTGAATATGGGATTTTTTAGAAATTTGAGTGATGCCTCTGCAGCATATCTTCATAGAGATGACTTACAAATTGGGTTGTTTACACATTTTAATTTCATTCTGCAGTCATTGTAGAATTATCTGAGTCCTAAAACCTCTTATTTGCGATAAACCAATCAACTTGTTACAGCCCTAAGTACATGTCTAATATTGTCCACATTTCTGAACCAGGGGAGAACAGAGCCCTGGTTTTGTGCGCTTCATTTGAGGTGCATCTTCTCTG
>JAPMNZ010929957.1:0-15217 GCA_029875035.1 Pomatoschistus microps | reverse complement strand
CGGATAGTCCTCCGCTCTCATGGACACTTATAAGTTAAATTCTAAGCCTATGAATACAATTAAAAGAAAATGGTGGAGCTAAATATTCTTTAAAAGGGCACATTTGTTATTAGTTAACATGTTTTTGCATATGGAGCAGCTGTAAATATTACACAGGGTGGCTTTAAAGGACTTCACAGATATGTTGATTATAAAAATAACACAAAATGAATGTGTTATCGGTCAAAGGTGAACAGTGTTGTTGAAGTTAACTGGATCAAAGTTATTATTGTTAGTTTTGTGGTATCACTATTGTCTACATGAACTGCTTAAACATGTGAAATATCAACTGAACTACTGTGGTTGCTATCAAGGACAGTAGCAGGTAGTGGACACAGCTGCTGCTTCTGACAATAAAAACACTATTTGAACAGAGATGGAGCCGGTAGCCTTCACACACACACACACACACACACACACACACACTAAAACTGCTCCGTCAGCACAACATCCAACCAAATCTTCGTCAAGGCACTAAAAGACACAGCTCATATCATCGCTGTGCTTTCATTGCTGGTTAGTAATTTCCTTTTTTGTGGGAGCCAAATTGAAAACCAGATAATTGGGATACACCGATTCTCCGCTGCCAAGATGACCGTTTCCCTTTGAACCACAGAGTTGCCAACAAGCAAACACTGTCCCTCAAACTAACACAGCGACCGCATGTGAGAGGAGGCTGTAAACATGCAACAACAAACTGAAGCCTGCGAGAGAAGCACATCTGGTCCAGACGGAGCTGCCCAACACCAGTCATGAACTCTGCTGAGGACAAGCTAAGACGTAGAAGTAACTAAGTAAGTCATCTTTATTTATATAGCGCATTTTTCCAGACCAAGGTCAACCAAAACGCTTTACGGCGTTCAGAGTTGAGATATTTTTCCATTCTCTCCTCACACATTACATTCAGACCTATTGTAAGTAAGTAAGTAAGTAATCTTTATTCATATACCGCCTTTCACAGACCAGAGTCACCAACCAGTACAGGAGGCGACCTATTGTACATGTTTTTAGTGGTAGGAGAAACCGGAGCACCCAGAGGAAACCTACGCAGACACGGTGAGAACACTCCACTCAGAAAGGCACTGTTCCGACTGGGATTCAAACCCAGGATCTTCTTGCTGAGAAGAGAGAGTGCTATCCAATCAGCCACCGCGCATGTTTTTAGTGGTAGGGGAAACCGGAGCACTTGGAGGAAACCTATGCAAACAGATAGCAGGGGAGAGCATGCAAACTCCACACAGAAAGGCCTGGAGGTGGAATCGAACCCAGGACCTTCTTGCTGAGAAGAGAGAGTGCTATCCAATCAGCCACCGCGCATGTTTTTAGTGGTAGGGAAAACCGGAGCACTTGGAGGAAACCTACGCAAACAGAGAGCAGGGGAGAGCATGCAAACGCCACACAGAAAGGCCTGGAGGTGGAATTGAACCCAGAACCTTCTTCCTGTGAATCGCAAGCTCTAACCGCTGCGTCACCGTCACTAGAACAGACAGTTATGACCAGTAAGACATAGAGACGATATATTGCTCATAGTGAAGACTGAGGTTTGGTTCCAGTGCAACGTCAGAGCCTTTTGTTTCACAGAGTCGAGTCCGGGTCTGAACGCATCCCTCAAAAAAAGAACTGGTTCATATTTAGCAACATGAGCCCAGGGCCGGTGGCTCCAGCTCTGCTCTGTCCTGCCGAGGAATTCACGGAGCATTCTTCTGTACGGCCAACCACAGAGACACTGTTATATTTACCTCTGTGCTATTGTGAGGGCGTGTCTGAGGCTGCCATCTCCTGGAGTGAAAAGGAGAAGAGCGACCGGGACAGGAAATAGAAAGACATATTTAGAAAAAAAAAGAGAAGCAGTTATTAGAGAAGAAGTTTGTCTCTTTTACAGCAACGAGTACATAAAGTCTCTGTGGAAAAGAGGAATGTGAAATAGAGCAAAGGACGCAAGAATCTCATCAACAATCTGAGCTGATGTCAAAGAGTCACCGTGGGTTCATTTCTGGTCTTAGAAAAGGGACATTATGCAACTTTTTATGTGGAAAAAGTGTATTTGTTTGCGTGTTTGACCTTGTAGTGACCCAGTAGATGTGTGAGTGGTCAGCATGGTGCTTTTACTTTCCATTGTAGTGGTCTCTAGGATGCTCTAGGATCAACTGTTTGTAAGGATTTCTGCTGAATGACCCCGCAGCAGTAAACCTACAAAACAGATCCTGGAGACACAATCGTGATGAAAAGTAAAGGCATCATGTTGACCACTCTTACAGCCTCTGGGCACTACACAGTCGAACACACAAACAAATCACTTTAGATAATAAAAATACGTCCAAATTGTGAGTGATTATCTGAAGATGATATTATAGTCAATTAAATGGTAATCTAATGAAAAGTGGTCTGGCCATGAGGGGGTCAACAACATGAGGCCCAAGGGAAAATACCTGCCCACCTTTGACCTGAACAGCAGCTGCAGCACACACTAATCTGAGCCAGTGCAGCAGCGACTTGTTCAAGACACATTTGTATTTGTAGTAAACAGGTTCCTTTATCTGCCGGACAGTGGGCAGTCAGCTGTTGGGAATGGAAGTGAAAACTGCTGTTTCTTTCACATGCACAAAGTGAATTGCTGCTTGTCAAAACCTGATCTTTCATCTCAGAAGCAGTGAGGGACCAGGGCAGAGCTGGAATGAGAGACCGGTGGGAAAACCAGGTGTCATTGTAGGACGGCTGTGGCTCTAAAGTGCAAACTGCTGTGTCATTGGGCTTCCCCCACATATAAATGGAGGTGTGTTGGACGATTGAAGGCCTCATTTCCAGTAGTTTACGCGCTCCATGTTCAGAATGAATAAAACCAAACCTCCACATGACTCCAATACATCAAAAATAATTCATGATTAGGCCAGAGCACCACTAATGACCTCGTACGAGAGCCAATGTAGGCGGAGCCTGTGCAAAAGTCACAATATGTCAGTGACCAGGGACACTCACCATGATGTAAGAATGGGCGAGAACATTCTGAATTGTAGTCCAATGTACTCAAAAAAGTGGAAATAATTGTATTGTACCAGAATAATAAGCCAGAGGGAGAAGCCCGCATTTTGTCTCTGATGACAGTGCGTGCCACTCCCACGATTGGCATTCCAGGATGGGTCAAATGCAGAGGACAAAGGTCCCGATGGGGATAAAAAAAGTGCACATTTAGATTTACATTGAGGACTGAACCAGAACCACTCCTCTTGGAGCTCAAACTTTCTGCACATCATCTACAAAAGTGAGGCTTCAAATGATCTTTATTAATCAGGGTCTCTGTGTCAGAGCCATAAAATGTAATGGAAACTTTTCATTTCTGTCATTTGTATAGTCATTCTATTTTTCAAAACTATCTGAAATTTCCCACAATATTTTGCTGGAGTGAAAATATGTTAAAATGCCATAATTTGAGAGAATAATTCTTTATGTCTGTTATTTCATAATTTATATGAAATAACAGATAAAATAGCATCACAATGAAAATGTGAATGTCAGCATTTAAAACACACCAAAATCTGAGAAATTAATATTCAGTCTCAGTCAGTGTCTAACCTTCAAAATGTCAAAAACATAAATATTGTATGTATTATGATAAAAATGCTGCTAAAAGACATGCTTTGGTAACTCCCAAACAAATATATATTTATGCAGCTTGTGGTTCATTTCACAATCCATGTGCAATACTTTACCACATTAACCAATACCGCTAAAGTCACACTTTCTGATTGCAAAAGGTTGATTTGCATAACGTAGTCATGACAACTATTCAAAACACATTTTAAAGCTCATGGGAAAACACAATGGAATTCAATCTAAACAAGTTTAGTGTAAAAAACCTCAAAACTGATGAAAATGACAAATAAAAATCTAAAAGTTTAGACTGGAGACTCAAACCAAAAAGTTACATAGCGCGTCTATTTCAGACTGTTTGGATTGACACACATTTGGATATTGGCTGTAGAAGACAAATTCACTTCTGGTTGTGGGGGAGTGGCTGCACATGTTGCCTTTACCAAATATGGCTGAGTGAAAACACTACAGGACAATTTCCAGAAGCCTGGAATGAAAAGCTGTCTCCTTAAGTGGAGAGCGTGTGGACCTGACACAAGCCACCGACAACTAAGACAACACAAGAATGCTCAGGGCAGAAGACTGTGGTGCAGAGGGATACTTTACATTATTATTATTTAAAGATTACTATATGAATATGTGTTTAGGCTGCACTCCAGACCAACAACTCGCTTCTTAGACTTGTAGATTATTCAAACTTTTATAGAATATCTCGCCCTTTACAGAATGTGTGGAAGAACAAATGAAGAACACAAAACCAGTGTTAAACAATGGACTACTCTCTGTTTTAAATTATACCTTTAATGCCTTAGTGTGAAGTCAAAACAAAAACATGTCCTCGGGGCATGTACAGGTCAGGCGTGTGCGTGTGCAAGCTCCACACGCAAAGACCAAGAACAATCAGAATTGCTGGACTATAAGCTTCAACTTTTTCTATTTTCTTGGAAACCTGTAGCTGCTATAATGTTTTTGTTTTGTCCTAAAGATTTGGGTTGTTGTCAGAGCAGAGTTTACGGACTTATTATTCTAACTCCATCCAGGTTTAGTTGCTATAGAAACCAATCCATTATTGTCAAAATGGACTGGTAAATGAGTCATGCAAGCTAATGTGATCTAATGTTTGTGTTCTCGGATGTTATCGTTTTATTCACCAAGGTTTGTGATTCACCAACAAGTCAACAGTGCGCTCAAACACCTCATCCCCACCGCTGTCAGACTGTACAATGAGTCACTTTAATGACCTGCCGATTCAAAATATATCTTGCACAAAAGAGACTATATTTAAAGTTTTTAACCTTCTAACATGTTTGCACACAAATATAGTTGTTTTCATCTTATCTTATATTATCATCCTGTGATCAGTTAAAACAGTCACATATCTGCTTTGTTTTGCTCCTTCATCTGTTGGTTAAGTTTTACATTAAACATGAAAAGCTTATATCCAAGTGCAGCCTATATGTGGACAAAATGTGCTTTCATTTCATAAAGCTGGTGCTGCATACACAGGTGCGCTTTGGCAGCTTCCACTCTCCACAAAGTAGGTCTGGGCAATCAGGGAATTTCTTTTTATATTATGCACATTTGTATATTTTTATTTAGATATTGTTAAAATAAAAGTTTAAAACATGTTTATTGCCAATCTAAGCCAATCACAGTTTTAGCGAGGAGTAGAAGTAGAAACATGTGCTGCCTGTCATGCCATTGCTTCAACAAGACCTGTCCCCATGGAAACTGAAAATATGTTGCTATTACACCACACAGCTCCGATATCAAATACATATTATCTATACATATATTTATTTTTCTCTATATTGACCAATTTTGATTCTCCGATGCATCCCTGAGCATTTGTCCTCTGCATTTGACCCACACTTGATGCTCGACTTGGTCAGGACCAGAGCTGGAGGATTTACTTATTTTATGGAGCACCCCCAGGAAACCTTCACAGAAGAACATGCAAACTCCACTCTGAAGGGCTCTGTCTGGAGGTTGAACCCATACCCTTCTGCCACACTCACCCACCCTGCTCACATTGACACATTTCCACAGAGAGAGCACACACGAGTGAGTCGAGGTAAACAAACTTGTGCTGTCCTACTCCTGACTTTTTATCTGAATGGTTTACCCCAGGGGTCTCCAACATGTTTCGATTGGAGAGTTACTTTTGCGCAACAGAAATGGCAGAGAGCTAGTCTTTTTCAGTTGTAATAAAACTGTAGTCTAAATCATGGACATTTTATACAGTAGAATGTATAATATTACTGCATAACCCTACAGTAGTGGACATAATGAAACCATGTAATGGTAAATTAGATCAAATTCGTGAATCGGTTGGCGAGACACTGCAACAGAGGAAGACCCCTGGTTTAGCCCCTTCTGCTCTTACAACCACATTGTTGGTGTCAATTTGTATTCAGGTGTTGATAATCCAAATCCACCAGAATTGAGATTTACAATATTTTGAATTTTTGCACAACCCTAATGGAAGACCCCAGCACCCCATAAGACCCCAGGAACAAATGTCTGGTCAGACCCTGACTGAAACGTTTGCGAACCACTGTGCAGGAATGTGTTTGAGGGAAGGCATAGGTCTGAGACGCGCTGCTCATCAACAGCCTCATTATACAGTAGTCACATTATTACTACTGCTTAAACCATTCTGAAGAAACAACAGGTGAATCTTTCCTAGACAGAGTCTAGCCTCACCTTTAACAGAACCACGTAAACAAACTGATGTGTTTATTGGTATTAAGATGACTTTTCCTTGACATCTTGACAATCCCTCCAGTCATAAAAGAACAAATGCCAAGAACATGTTCATGCCTTCTCAGCAAAGCAGCAATACTGAAGCAGGAAGTGACCAACACTACTCCACCTCTTGCTCTGACACTGCTATGTCCCCATCTGGGTTTGGTGTAGGGGCTCATAAAAGTCTGCCACAGTGTCCAATAGCAATATGTCAGTGACACCAATACAATATGTTTGGACAGAACTAATCATTTAGGAACTGCAAGGTTGCATCCAAATGACTTCTATGTTTGTGAATGAATGTGTAGTAAAATGTAGGGCAAATGCATTGTTATAGATGTGCAACATAGGGGTGGTGAGGGGCCAGAACAGACGTTACAGATAGACGCCCATCGTGTGGAAGCATGCAAAGGCCCAGGGGAAACAGTCCTTCACTTCAGCGGTGAATGCTGCTATTAGTCCCAGCAGCAGGAGCACTGGGTCCTTTGCATTACTTCAAATTACTCACCTGCATTTTTGCTGACAACATACAACGCTCTAAAGTAAATGTTCTTCGTGCAAACTCTTGTGTGTGTGTGTGTGTGTCTATCACACACACACAAACACACACATATGCACACAAGCCAACACAACAGCAGCTTAGTGTGAAAACTTACGCCCGGAGGCTAGACTTTGTGTGTGTGTGTGTTGTTCCTGAACGCGCTGCCCTACAGACCTATCCTCATGCATACTTCTATCACACACACACACACAACACACAAGAGATTGGTGTAAGGTCAAATGTCCATGTCAAGGGGATATGACCCTGGAGCTACAAACTATAAAGTCGCCAAAATAAAAGTGCAACCAAATATTTTATCCCCGGCCTTTCCTTTTCTGGTTGCATTTATGAGGCTGCAGCCCCCACGTACATACAGTACAATCGTCTGCGTGTAGGTATGTGAGGCAAAGGCTAAACGCTGTCTGACTGACGCCTGGAGAATTAAAAACATAAGTGCTAATAATAAAAACATGAACGACCAACATTGCAACTTAATAACTCGCGTTTTGGTTGAGTGGTCGCCCGTGTACATTTGACAGGGATTTTGAAGGAGTTTTGCGTGCTGACGTAAAGTATAGCGCTGCTTGAATGGTGGAAACTTTTGCTCAAAACTTCACAAATCTTAAGATGTTTCTGACCTGAGCGAACGTCGTCTCTCCCGCTGCGTCTTTCTTGGTCCAAATGCGCGGGTGGTGTGTGTCTGAAATTCCCCGAGATTGTCGCCTTTAAAGCAAGGGGAACGACTAGATGGCGATTTCTTTCCGTTTTTCTCTCGAGTTCCCCTCCTTATCCGCTCCGAGCAGTGGCCGTGATGGCTCCACCCAGGCGGGCCGTGTCGCTGTGCGTGTACGGCTCTTCTGGTGGGTGGTGCGTGCTGATGGGCGCATACCACGGGCCTGTTCTGTTCTGCACCTCCCCGACCTGATAATAACCATTGAACTAAACATCTATAGCAAAGATCCGTTATGTGAACAGGTTTAACGCTGGGTTGTTTCGTCTTTGTTAATATCTCATGGGGTTTGTATCAATAGAAAGTCTTGCAAAAGTATAACATCAAAACGCTGTCTTTATCTGAAATATTGTATCTTTTGCATAAGAAATCCCTGTGCGTCACAATTTGACGCATTGTGCAGCGGAGTGATTGGCTGAGGGTGGTCCTGTCTGAAAAAGCTGATGTAAAGAGGCCAAAAATAAAAAGGCATGTGGAAAGAAGTGATAGAACTTGACTGTTTTGGGAGCGAGAAACTAGTAAGATGGATTTATATGTTTTATTTTTTTAAGTTATGTACCACAGCTTTAATTTAATGGTGAGTAAAACTAATACTTTGCCACCCCAGGAGGAAGTCAATATTTCAAAGACTTAAAATTGAATCAAAAATGTTAATATGCAAGACCGGAATGTAGGGGCGCGACTTTAACACGGCTAAATGGCGCCCTCTTGTGGTTGTTTTAAATTCTTACAACACTTGACAAAAGATGAAACGTGGCCTCTTCTTACAATGAACTTAATTGTGTTGAACATCTGACAAAATGATGTGAGTCAAGACATGATTGAATAAACATTTATTCAGTTTTACATTGGATTTCTCTTAATTCCTTTCTTAGATAATCTTACAGTGAGGCATTGTATAAGACTAGACCTCTAACAGACAGTAATATCTGGTGAGTCTAATATATATATATAATTTATTTACAGTATTGTTACAAGAAAGCAGATGTTCATGCTTTAGTAAGGCTTCAGTTGATTGCAGTCTTAGTCTTCAAGAACAGAGAAATACCAAAGTAAAGGATACCAGTTCTGTTTGAGTGCAACCACAGTCTGGGCTCAACAACAACTATAAAACTATGAACAAATGACATTTTTAAAAACAAAAGCCCTTTCGCAATAAGGCCGAGTCAAAGATGACACACAGTCACCTCTTGATGTGAACAGACAAAACGGCTGTTGATATGAGTCACGCTGATCTCGTATTTAACATGGGAACGCAATTTTTTTATGAATGGAAAAACTAAATGGACAATTTTGTCCATAATTTCCAAAATATCTAAATCTGAATTGCTTCTCAGAAGAGTACCACCGCATAAAGCGTGTACAATAATGTTGGCCAATACAGCATGATCAATTATATATAAAACGTTTTCATTATAATTGATTTAAAAATGGGAGGATTAACCCTTTAGATGCCAGTGTTTTCTTAGAAATGTTGGAGGTGGAAAGGTGGAAACCTAAAATGAAGTGATAAACCACCGCTTAACACAAGAACGTGAATAAATTAAAACAAATATTTGAGAAACAAGTGGGGAAATGTTTGTGGGTTACAGAACGTGTCGTCATGTGTCGTCCAGTCTGCTACTTTGGCGCCTAAAGGGATAATAGTTCAACACAAAGATGTTCGAAATTAAAAGCTCACCAGGAACAGTTTTGTTTTATAAAGTAAATCCAGCCAAAGTGAAAAACGTCTGTTCTTTTTGAATGAAAACTGAGGTATTGAGAATGAGCTCCACTTCAGACCTGGAGCAGCAGCATCAGCACCATGTCGTTGCATATAGTGCTTCTCATTCATTTTTTCAGAGGAATCCTGACTTGCCGGACCATTTCATTGTTGAACTCGCCTCAGGCCATAAAAGTTGTGTAAAGGATACTATGAGACATCTGTATGACAGTTTGACAGCATTCATGATGATAATTGTCCAGGCAGTTCAGTTTAACAAGTGGATTGCAAGTGGTCGGACTTTAATACCTCTCAGAGGTAAAGATCATCTTAACTGCTCACTGCTGTTTCAGAGCCAGCAGCAGCAGCAGGGATGCGAGGCATTTTCTTGACCGGACTGGGGATATGCTGCAACAGTCATAAATAACATAAGTTAATTTAAAATAACTTCATAAATGACTGGTCCATACAAAGGGAATGAGAACAGATGGTTCAATATAGTGCAGCTACATGACTGTGATACTTTACCTCTGTATTTGAGCAGACGAGCTTGGACTCTGCCTGCTCCTCACATACCACAGGACACCGGGCGTACTCTCTTCTGTGCTTCTCATCCACCCGTGTCAGGTACCAAGTTCCAGGAAAGAGTTCATCCACTGGCCCACGGGGAACATAACTAGCTGTAATAGAACATTATCAGTCAGTACTTGGCAGTAAGATTTTCAGTCATTACTAAAATACAAACCTAAATGATGCGTCTCTTCCCTCAGTTTCATAGTTTCTGAAAAGAGAGCAGGAGGAACCTTCCTCCGCGAGTCAAGTCTGAGCTTCAGGTCACTTAGGCTGCTGACGAGTTTGTCCAAAGTGGATCCTGCAAATGATACATTTAATGGTAAATCAGTGCATCTCAGTGTGTGGAGTGGACATTAGGACTGATCCAACAGATGAATTCAAAGCATGGTTAAGCTAAATGCTAATTTTTTTTTAAGTACTGAAAAAGTTTGTGTATTTGTGAGTGTCTTGTCTCATGACATCAGTGTTTGTGTGTCATATCATGATGCTGTATGAATATACTGTAATACTGCAAGTTAAAGTTTAATTGTTCCTAACATAACATTAACAGAAAGATATTGGAACATCCAACATCTAAAACATCTAAACTCAGACTCTTGAGGACGTTATAAACGCAGCATATGCAGACTCACCGGGGGTGTGGTCCTGAGTGATGCGGAGAGAATACAGAGTAGCTGCAAATCCAGATCCATAAGAGAAAACTCCAACTCTTTGACCCGCTATCTGAGCCGCAGTTTTCCTACAAGACAGACTTGACATAAATATCTACACATTCTGAATTGTGTCAAGAGTAAGTGACATTTATCTCTTACTGTGCAATAAGAGATGCAAGACAGCCATAGACGGATGGGGTGTACATGTTTCCATTCTGATTTGAAATTAGTAAAGAGGGTTTAGTCTTTGTCTCGAACAGCTCAGCACTGGCCTTCATGAAGGCCTTTTCCACATCACGGTCAAAGTAGGTCTCCTCGGGCTTGACATCTCTGAAATATATATTAAATACAATTAAATATGAACAGTTATAGCCCACACTTTACATCAAGAAAGGACCCTTGTTTACCTGAAAGCATCCAAGCCTGTGAAAGGTCCCACCTCCGTGTTTGGGTTTGGGTGACTCAAGAAGTCATTAAGCATCAATCTCGCCAGTGACTTCTGAACAAGTTTGCAGTATGGAGAGTGAAACACCAGATAACCAAAGTCCTCCAGGCTGAAATGCTTTTCCAAACCCTCTGAAATAAAATGTATAACGATTCATGAATACGGGTTTGAGAATTATAATAGCTAGTTTATTCCCTTTTTAATCATGTAAAATGAGCTCATAGGGAAGCAGCAATGTAAACTGAGGGGGTGCCAAGGGAACCACTGCTCCAAATGACATGCCTAAGGAAGGAAAAGGCTTTTATCCATTAGCGAGTAGAGAAGCAATAAATGTAGCTCAATGAATAAATAGATGAGCTGACCTTTGGTTACACTGGTTGTTTATATTTAGATCTTATTTAAGTGCACTTAAATAAGATACATCTTTTTCTAAAACATGATGCCATTTGTCTTAGCCTGGCCTCCGCCATCCGTACACTCCGGTTAATCATCATTTCACTGCATGTAACGTCTGGGTCTGGTCCCTGTGTTTGCAAAGATTGTGGCGCTACTCCCCACGGGGTCCAATCGTTTCAATCTGTGAAAGGAGTTATCCCCTCCCACCTGTTAACGGAGCTCAATGGAGCACCTCCAGACCTTAGTACAAAATGTAATTTGTACTATGGTGTAGTACGACCATGCTACATTTGTCTGTCAGTGAATGAACAGTAAAGTGTACTATTGCATTTCATTGTTTTTGCTTTTAAGGCACTTTGCCAATGTGTTGTATTTCAAAAACATACCAGTCATTAAACGCAGGTATACATATTGGCAGATGAAGCATTGTACAAATCCTTTTGGTGACATTCTTAACCCCTTCATCCAATTAAACTATTATGTGTCCAGGCACTCTATAGAGTCTTACTTTCAACTAACTCCACATTGTTGCTATTATAGTGCAATCAGATTTTACATGTTCAATCCCATTCAAATAAAAGACATCCTTACCTCTTTGCCATTGAGCATGGACCTTATTGCGGTACACTGAATAACAACGGTCCAAAGCACTCAGGTAACACTCTATAGAAAGCTTTCCATCCACCACTGGATATTCTGAAACCATGTCCGGTTTATAGAAATCATATGCATGCTGCATATGAGTTCCTCGAAGACCTGAAAATACAAAATTATATATCTCATAAATTCACCAAAAAGAACAGGAAACAAGTTGTACATAGAAAAGATGTCTAGATGATAGCAGATTTGAAATATACCAACCTCTCTCAAAGGCCAATGGAGCATTTGGCCCCACAAGCATAGCCACAGCACCTGCCCCACCTGTGGGCCGTGCTCCTCCAGTCGCATAGACAGCAATATCCCCAGCCACAACCAAAGCATAGCGGCCTACGGAATAAGTGTTTGGTTAACCTGGTTAATCGACCTTTGTTAAATAATAAAACAATCTTACCATCCCAAGAGCTGGACTCGACCCAGTTGACAGCATTAAAGAGTGCCGCTGTGCCTCCATAGCAAGCATTGGTTGTATCAATACCCTCAACGTCAGAGTTTCCAGAGTCCTCAAAAAGCTGCATGAGAACAGTCTTCACAGACTTTGATTTGTCAATAATAGTCTCTGTCCCAACCTCCAGTCTTCCCACACTGTCATAGGACAGGTTGTTCCTCTCCATTAGCCTCTGGACCGCTGTCAGACACAGAGAGTTGATGTCCTCTCTGTCAGAGCAGAAACCCATCCCAGCTTGGCCCAGACCCACTGTGTACTTTCCAGCCGAAACACCATCAAACTGCTCAAGTTCACTCTGGTCCACATATTGGGAAGGAATGTACAACTCCAAAGCAATAATCCCGACATCTTTGGGCCATGGTCCCAAACAGCCAGTTGAAGATGATCCAGGCATTCTGTAACATCCAAGAAAAGTTTTAGAACAACAAAGATATGTGGTCTGGTGGTTATGTTTGGTCAACCTAAAGCATCATACTAAACTCACTCATCCAGTTAAACAAAACACATACTATCTGCTCACTAGCAATATCAATGGGTTTTGCTTATAGGGCTCCTCTAAACTACTGGATATTCCCTGGAGAGGCAGTGTAATGTAATGTCCCCCTGGAGCACAAGTAGGTGAAAGGGCAACAGGATTTCTCCCGACTTAGTCATTTGAACATAACATAAACCCAGAGACAGGTCACATAATACACTTAACAAGTCCTACAGCTTATAATAAATGCAAATAACAAAACATACACAATTAACCTGATTCGTAAAAACACCCAAACTCTCACCGATACCCGGACAAAATAGGAGACGGAACTATTTCCTTTCCTAGCGCTACATTGGATAAGCCATGGACGGTGCTGGATTTAATGGTCAAATCCTGTAAATAAACTAATTACTGGGTATGGTATATGGTCGGACATAAGGAAGAGCCGCTTGTTTGTAAACTCAGACACACGGACAGGACACCCTTGACGAAAGCGCGGTGAAGATTCGCAGAGAGTAGGACGCACTTACCTGAGGTGGTTGTGGAGGAGGTGAAATAGGAGGTTTTCAGTCTTGTATTTCTGTTGTATCAGCCTCGTTCGCCCTTGTAAGCTAAGTATTTATGTGTGACGGGAGGACGAGCACTAAGCTGTGTCCCTGCTCCTCGCGGTCCAATCACCATCCGCTTCCGGTCGTGTGCGTGCGTGGTGCAGGGCGCGGGCCAATCAGGAGGCGCGTGCGATGTCTGGTGAGAGAGACGCCACCAGTCCCACGGCCCCGCTGCGTTCTGGCGCGGGTGTAATCTGTAACGCGTTATTCATATTACACTCTGCATTTACTGGCCAATATTACAGCTACTATGAAGCGATATGTATTTATGTATTTGAGCATCTGCAAGAGTGATACATTTACACAAATATACTGATCCTGTTGTTACTCGTGAGCATTTTACTCGTAAAAAACAATTTTATGTCTGTGTTTGTGCAGTTTTAAAAGTCACAAGATATATCTATCACCTCCGTGTGTTAACAGTCTATGGTGTTCACTGACAAGCAATGATTACTGAACAGTTCACGACTGTGATTCACATCATGTATTTACATTATAAACAACATCGTTCATCTTATTTGTCCTCTGCGATTCTATTCACAACAAACTTTATAAAATAGTATTTATTATATTACTGATCTTTTGTTCTGAAAGACCCAAGGCCTGTGTAAGGAGTATTCTTTTTCCCTTGTTCCCATTTTTCCTTTAGGTTAGGTTTGCAAATTAGAATTAGAAAAGGCCTACTTAGAGTATGTTATTTGTTCCTTGCTCTGTGAAATGTAGTGTTGGGAGTACCGCACTACAAACCTAAATAGTTCATGAATTCATTTGCGAAGTTACTCGGTTCTAGAAAACCCCCAATGTTTTCACATTACACGATATTTTATAGAATTGCACTTTCGTTCTCCATCCTCCAACCGATTCATATGCAAAGAAGAAAAGAACAACGTATTTTAAAATACATTGTGGGGGGAAAAGCTCTATAAGAGTAAACTGCTGAGTGAGTATTTTACTCATGATGAGTGTTGAATGTTTGCACGTACATGAATCATGATTGAGTAAATCCATGTTGTGTAAGGGTAAGACTGTAAGTTTGTAAAGAAAACATAAATTTGTATCAACGGAAGAACAAGAGAAGAATAATGAAAATTAAATCCGCAAGCGGCGATGAAGGGCCTCGCGATCGCCTCCCGGGCGGCAGTCCCACAAGCATCACGCGCCGTACTCGCCGGCGAATTGGCAGCCCGGTCGGAAGTGCGCCCCTAGTGGTCACGTCCAGGACATGCACCTTCTGCTTAGAGTAGTATTTTGCTCTTCCAAGTGTAAAGATTTTATTGTGCAACTTTGGTGGCGCCGGAGTTCATATTGGACGATTTATTTTTGTGTCATTACATTCAGGCCATAGTATTAGTATTAGTGATGTGAGTCTCAGCTCTGTAGGTCTGAGCCTGTGGCCCTCAGGGCTCAGGCAAAACGGCTAAAACGAAGGCCTTATCTGCCATGGCGAGGGACGAAAACGGTGATGATTTTCTAACTTTTTTCCGATGATGAACTTCAATCCGTCCAGAGTGGGAAATGACATGGTAGAACTCTGTGTGATGAAAAACCAGGGACTAGTTCGAAGCTAAAATTGAAAAGTCAAAATAGTGGCGAAACTTCAGCCCATCATGG
>JAPMNZ010929954.1:0-10329 GCA_029875035.1 Pomatoschistus microps | reverse complement strand
GCTCTGAATGTGTTGAAAAGTGAGGAATAAGCTGTGTACTGTGTATATTGTTCCACTCCCACCGGCGTCCAGGGCATTATGGCCGCAATATGGCTAGCTGCTCGCCACGCAAAGCGGCTGTTCTGTGCTCGTCCAGAATGCACCTATGTCCAGTCTCCTGTCTTTATCTCTCATTCTCTCCACTACGCTCCGTGAACGAGCTGAGCCTGAATATCAAAGCCACAGTTTATTAAATCACCAATCATCATTCATGTGAACCATATCACCAACTGCGTTTAGTTTGTAAACCAAAATATTATTCTTGATGATGAGTTTGGAGCGATTTGAATTGGGGAGAGCCCCAGTGCGAACTGGCTGAAATTATTCAGAGTCAGAGCAGAGCAGTGACGGAGGATGTGAAATCCTGTTCCAGTATGTACAGCAAAAACGGCATGTGCCCCTTGTCCCCCCTAGGATCCATTAAGAAGGACTGACCAATGGTAAGTTTATATTTGAATCATGGACATCTGCCCAGTCTGTGATACTATATTTATGTAAACATCCGGATCGTATACTAGGGGCCTAAAAAGATCATCTTGAAGTCGTGAGAAAAAAGTATGACTGTGTACAGCCAGGATTCAAGCCTGAGAGACTCCAGGTAGATGTGCACGTTTGTACATGGCTATTGTGAATTTAGTATAAGTAATAACAACATTTATTGTGTCAAACTGATTTCTACTTGACATAGCTGTTAACAGTAGATCTGCTATTCTATTGCCCGTGTACATCAAATTGTTTCTCTCGTTTTTTTATTCCACAACCTTTAAATGTCACAAGGCAACATCTCATTTAAGGTACAATGAGATTCACAAAGGGGCTGATGTCTTGAATCTTAAACCATTCATTTCCTCTATTCATAAACATAGCATAGCAGATTTATAGCAACAAGACTAATAGCTTCATTAGCATTTCAATTTAGCCAAAATGAGGCTTTGTAAACTCATTTATAAGCTGCAATGTTTATGCCTATATTAAGTGTATAAATATATGTGAGCATACATCAATGGAGAGATGGTGATGGTCCATTGTATGTAGCCTATATTTAACTTTACACAAGAGCTTTGAGAACAACATACCATTTACCATGCAGGTCCTGGCATCCTTCTCACAGAGCACGAACAGATCGCCCTAATTCATAAAGAACCAGTGCACTGTTTCCTGTCTGCACCAGCGGCTGGGGACTGCAGCTGTGCATGAGTGTATAAGAGCAGGCACAATGGTAGCATTAATAATTAACTACAACAGCTTTTTAACTTCCTCATCCTCTTCCCCTCATAGTAACTTGTGTCACACTTCCACTGTTATTAATGCATCATTTGAATGCAATGTTAGCATGTGTGTCCACGTGCAAGGATGAACAAGGTTTGTGTATTGCATGAGAAAATTCAAGAAACTCAAACAAATGGGTTTTCTTGAAGAGCCACAATTTAATCTTTTCTCTCAAAGGCTGTGGTGGATTTGATTTGGAATCGGACCAATCCTTTTTTCTATTGTTTGATTCTTAGGCACATCCTACTCGCAGAGCTAATAAAATCTTTAGCTTGTCCAATTCCTTGCAGCAAAATCCAATCACAGCAGGTGGTTTATTATATTCAAAAGAAAAGTTTAAATGAAGCCGCAGCAGGACATTCTAAAAGACAGAATAGTTTTGTCTGGAAAAACTGGCCATTTGACACGTTTATGTCTCAATGCGAGTCAAAAAAATCACATCTCACAGAACTTACAGGAATGTGTAAATAGAGCAGTTAACGACGAATCAATTACTAAAACATGATTAGTCATTATCAATTGTTACAGCCCTTTGACTGTATGAGAGTATGCTCACTTATGTTAAGATGCAGTTTTTTTTTTTTTTTTTTAATAGCTCATTTGTGTCCCACTGTTTGCACTGCACTGATACAGGTTTAGTCCTGGTTTAATCTCAATTTAGATCTTCTTTTATAAATATGTAACATTTTGTATGTATATGTTTTGGAATGTTGTCACCAGTTCTTGACACCTTCATTAGAAAATAAAAAAGTGGGATTTTGTGACAGTTTGTTTAATGTGAATAAGTCCAGGAATTACAGAAATTTGGCTGAAAACAACAACTAGTAATAGGATTTTTGACTGATACAAGTTGCCAGGACATATGTTTCAACTGCCCTCCACTACAATGTGAAGCTATAGGCTCTTTGGAGTGTGCTGGTCACATTAACACAACTGATTGGCAGTATTTGAGACAACCAACCAAGAGTCCATTTGTCCGTCTGAACAATTGTATTCTGAAGTCGCGTCAAGAGCTACGGATAATATAGTTGGACCACCCTTAGATAAGAGAAGTACTGGAATATTACAAGACAGATCCATTACTAGCGGAAGTGACTGTCACCATGATTCTGACTTACTTGATAAGGCATAACGGTGAGTTTACAGGTTGATTGACAGCCAATACAGTGTCTACTCCACATGACTCAGCCGCCTCTCCCAACATTCCCTCTTTTTTACTGTGATGTCAGAACTCCTAATGCAGTGGTGCCCGGTCTGCCCACATCCTGCTCAGATCAGCTCTGAGCTCGGCACTGCTGCATCACTGCTTCTCATGTTGCATCCACTCCGAGTCCAAGAAACGCATTACTCATCCATCCAAGAGAAGAGAAAACACACATAGCAAGTGTTGGAAACTCTCCTATCTCCACTGCACCTGTCAGAAGGCCTGTAAAAAACACACTTTCCTTTCCTTAGGATTTTTTACTCGCCAATCACCAGCTCAATTCCTTGGCTGTCTCTCCCTCTCCTCTTTGGGGGCCGTCAGTGTCTTTTCAGGCAGGATTTAAGCGGCTCTATGCAACTTCAAAGTGCCCATCTCTCACTGCGGCTGTTTATAAGTCTCACAATGACATTGCAAACCCTGCAGACCTTCCAACTGATCGCTCAATTCCTCTTTTTTTTATTCATTTTTTATATAATCCTACGCTCCTCACCTCTGGCTAGTCAGAACTGGATCAGCAAGTGCCTGTCTTTGCTTGTCAAATATTTCATTATTTATACCCATCTTATTCATACTAGAGATACAGGTTTCATTTCCGTCTTCCATTTCTCGAATTTTTGCACCCCTGTCCAGGCGATCATGGTTTAGTTTGGTGAAAAGACAAAGAATTTGAAAGAATCTGTGCTTTTCAGATGTGTTGCAGTTGTCAAAACGGGAACAGCCAGTCCTTAAATAAACAACACAATGGCATTTTTAGTTAGTTCCAAAAAAGCTCCCATTTATATATTTTTTTAATTCTGTGGAATAGAAAAATCAACAGTTTATAAGTTGGCCATACTTAAATTAAGTACCTGAGAAAAATATCACTATGTAAACACATAGTGCCAAGATAAATAACCAATTGATAGGTCTTCTTCTATATCAGACACACATAAAAACTGAAAACTTGTCTCTTGCTACTTGCCTAAAAGTGGAAAAAGTGTGTTCTAAAGTGCAAAGGTTCATATTCAAAAGATATGTTTTTAAAAATGAAGACAGCATGAGGTGGTCTGACTTGTTTGTTGTTACGTTTTACTTTTGCAAGACTATTTCTGCTGAGACAAACAAAATGTGGTATTTATGAAACAAGAAAAGTTAGGTACCCCATCTTTAAATCAATGATCCGACACATGTGGGTCACAGAGATTTCATCGGACATCTTGCACTGACCAAATCAATATTCCAACCTCTGTGGGAGACAGATGATCTGCAGTGGCAAACTCGGAAGGGATAAGGGAAGAAAGAAGATTACAAATACATAAGGGTTTTGTAGGCCAATGGATAATTACACAAGGAGAATTAGTATCTGGTATTGCTCCTGCACGGTCTGGGTACCATATCTCCACCATTACACTCTTGGCCTTTGTAGTAGTCCAGGTTACACATCAATTTCATGCCACACTATTCTTCAGGTCTTCTGCTTGAAACCTGGCTAAACAGACCTTGCTGTTTCATATATATACAGAGCGATGGGTAGCGCGCACACACAAGAGGAAATCTGCAAAGAGGATTATGCTAAGTGGAAGGGGGGGGTTAAACACTAATCCAATCATTTGTGGCCAGTGTCTTATTCTCAGCGGAAACAGCGGCGGCAGAGGGGGAACCACGAGCACTTCCTCCCTCCCTCTTCTCACTCTTCAGCGATAATTATACACCTAGACAAAGGTGCACAATAAAAAAACGCAGCGGGTGTGAGCAATGCAAAGGGCGTTCGCAGCTCGGCTAAAATGGGAAGGCGCCCATCAATCAAGGTTTCCCCACAACAGGCAAGTGGTACATGCGAAAATGGATTAGGGCTAGTTGAATAGAGAAAGAATTCTCAGCAAAATAACATCAATGTTCATGATAACTTGACTAGGGAATATGGGGAAAATCAACTTAGTCACATTTAGTCTGGATTTTTTTTCCCACTCACTAATTGCAGTGGTAATAACGTGATTCATTAGGAAACGCACACCTGCACATTTTGAGCTGCTGAGGGATTGTGTTAAGGGTCTGCGTCATATTATTGCTTATTAAGTTGATGAATATAGCACAAATAATTCAGTTTTGGGAGGAAAGTGTCTTGATGAGGTGGTAGGCGTAATAAACAAATAAGGCCATTAAGGCTTTGCACAAAAAGCACTATAATCATCAGAAATGTTTTGACAGTCTTTCTTCTTTTGTCAGTTAATTTCCAAATTAAAAAACAATACCTGATTAGCACTTCCATCAAGTATTTCTGCATATTTTATAGTCATATTTGGGTCCCTGATCATTTGAAACACTGATATGATGTTTCGGAGTCAAACATTGCATCAAACTTTGACACAAACTTGGTGCCCAACAATACATGTTTCTAATTTAATTGTGTAGTGACCGAGTGTAAGAGATCTGATATCATCTTATAGATCACTGTGATAGAAAGTAAAGGAATCATGGTGAACACACTGATCTATTCACGAGGGCACGTCGGCACTGCCCTAGTATTCTATAGACCTGCACAAAATATACTTATGGTACAGTTGTGGTTTCGTTGAAGCCATTGACTAGTTGACTGATCAAAAGAAAAAAGGATGGAGTAGTCGAGTACTACAATAATAGTGACAGCCCTTGTGTCACTGAAACTGCAATATGAGGGTGTGACATGGTCCAATCAGACACATTCACTCAATAATACAAAAACCACTGACATTAACTAATACGACTCAACAGGACCTTTTAGCAAAATATTTCAATAGCAAGAGGAAGCCAGTTTGTATATTGTCCATCAAGCTCACATTTACAAATGTATGATTTTAACCAACTGGTGCTTTATACAAGTGATTACCCCAGAAATCAATCAGCAGATGAATCTATTATGAACAGATGAATGATGTCATTAGAGTGTGCCATGTTTTCATTCATCATGTGTGAAGAGACCTCCCTCAATATAATCGTTTCAATGCTGCGTTTTGACAAAAGTGCAACATTTTATCTCACAATCTGGGCACATGTGACCTCTTTTGACTTCCCTGAGAGTATATTGTGCTTAAGCGTGCCTCTGTCACTCCATTAAGTCAAGCGGAAAGTTGAATTAAAGAGGGAAATCTGAGAGTTATTTCACTTGCATGTCAAATTACAAGAGGAGAATGACTATATGGTGTTAATGAGGGTGTATTCAGAGGTGGCCGATGAATAATGCATGCAACAGAGTCAATTCTCGCTATCATTGTTTGAATTGTAAAAGACTTGTGTCGTCAATCCCACGTTTTAAAGTATTAATCGTTACTCTTACATTTGTTATCATTAATCATGGGATTATCAGTATTCCATGAAACACCCTCAGTGTCATCTTGACCGGAAAAGCAATATCTGATAGATTAAGCCTTGCAACAATTATGCAGGAGAGAGCAAAGATTGTGAGTAAGAGACAGAATAGATGGATAACGCTTCATGGAAAATGTAGTGACTCGCAATATAGTTTATATTTGGAAAAAAGCTCATTCACTTTCCTTTAAAAGATTCATGACTCATTTTTGGAAAACAAACAACTTAAAATGATTAAATGCAGTGAGAAAATAATTAATTTATTAAACTTTTAGAAGAAGTTAAAGAGAACAGAAGTAAGTTCAGCCTGGTAAAAATGAATAAATTATGAGCGCCCATCTGAAAAAATAGGCCCAGTCAATGTCCCAGGTCCCCTAGGGATGTTCAGGCTGCTCCCACAGATGTGAAAATCTGTGAAGACGCTCAGAAGGAGGTAGTCAGGAGGAGAGCAAAGCGAAAAAACAAGAGCGGGGAAAGACTGGTGCCTTAGGGGAAGAAGTCCAACCAAGAAAAGTCTCAAGTCTACGCCAGACTAATGCGCTACATGCCAATTCAACAAAGAATCCAGTGCACCGGTTAAACATTTCAACCGAATCCTTTTTGTGTCTTTGGTTCCCAAAAGAATATTCAGGCAAATTTAATAATCATAACTAGACAACTGAGGATAAAGGGATTCAACACTCAAGGGAAACTGAAAGAGGAGCCAGCAAAGCAAAGCAAAGCATGGGACTGTCTAAAAAGGTACATTCCCACTGACCAAAAAAAAATACTTTTCTTTAAACTCAGAGCAACTCATGCCAGAACGACCAGCCTTTCAACCAGCCTTTTGACAAATAGTCTTTTAGCCGAGGCATGTTAAACGGGCAAACTACAGCCATAAAATATAAAAATAGCGCCACTATCTTATCCCACGAATATGGATTTGGATGCTAGATGTCAAGTTTTAGGATATCTGATTTTCGTCAAGAAAACAGCCACACTATTTATATTACTATAAACATTGAATTAAAAGTAAACATTATTAAACCTAGACTATAATACAAAGCCTCATTACATTTGATCCAGTTTTGTTTCAACCCAAGCAGTCGAACTCCTTTTGTTCATACAAAAAAAAAACATAGATCCATTGGTTTGATTGTTTTTGTCTCTTTCTGTTCTACGAGCAGATAAGGTCAGATGAGGCTGATGATGCAGAACCCCTGAAGAGAAGCTACAATTATGTTACAGCTTATGGCCTGGTCCTTGTGCGACTTCCATCTCCATGTCCAAATAGTTGATTTAAAGCAGAGCTGTCTTTGCTGTGAGACAAAATTGAAAACTCAGTAAAGGTCAGTGATTGTACATGGCATAAACGCTTGTAATGAAGTGAACAGACTCCCTGCTCTTCCCCTCTAGCGCTTTCCCTCTGATTCTTGGATCTGTGATTGACGGGTTTCTGGGCTGCATCAAAAACTACAAGCCTTACCAGTCCTCCGAGCTGGATTTTTAATACACTAACATCCATATCCGTCCTGCAGTGATAATTATCCTCCGACTCCCTCTGCTGAACGCGTTGTCATTAGAAACCTTTTGACCTCCCCTCAAATTCTTTCACAAATCTATACGCAGGCTTGGCGCTACAAGATGGAATGTTTTGGAGTCAGATTGAGGTTAGTGCACTGCATTTCCTATTTACAGGGCCAAATTATTTTTCCGTGCTCCGAGCTGGAAGAAAACATCCGGACCAGTCAGGGGAACAGGTGGGACTTCTTGGTGTGTGATTGTTTGACAGACAGCCAGGGAAAAAAACAGATTTTAAACTTCTATTACAGAGCAGCAGGCCACTCCAACAGCTGACACAGGCCGACAACAACTGCTCATTACACCCACGCCTTTCTAATAAGAGGAAGAGCATGCACGATTGGGCTTTTAGAGTCGGGGACAATGGAGAAATATACTGTGTGTCAATGTAAACGAGAAGTAATATTATACTTAATGGAGAAGGGCAAGCACTGAAATAATAGCTGAATATATAGGGTATGGAAGGATCAAAGAGTCCACGCTCCTGTTATGTTTTTAATAATGACATGAAGGGGTAGAGCAGACTTTGAAATACGGTATGAATCTGCATAGAAAAATCCCAGGCCTTTGTCCGTGTCTTTCAGTTAAACACAGCTGTTGGTAGTCATTTGGGGAAAGTCCAATCTGTGTCATAGGAGCTGTGAATGAAGTGTTTGAAAATGTTTATGTTAGTGCAACAGCCCATTTACAGGCTTAGAGGATTGAAGTTGAGGCATGACAATATGGCTGGAATTGGTCCCCATTGGACACGAAGCCATTTTGTTCTGTAATATTTATCAAACGAAGCTGAATCTCTCTCAAAAAATGTTAGATTTCAAATTGCTTGAATATTATTATATAAAGTTTTATTTATATGCTGACCGTTATATGTGGTGTAAAATACAGTATGTGTTAAAATAGCATGTTTTTAGTGTTTCATGGAGATGAGCTCAAGTCATGACACATGTATAGAGTAGAGTCTAGGCCCAGACAAAATTTCCTATCTGTAATTGTTATATGTGTTCTTTGATATATATGTGTGAACCTATGCCAGCGCTCACATCTCTTTGAGAAATCACTCAGATTGCCTTGCCTTTTCACCTTTCCATCAAGTCGTCCTTAGGTGGTCAAGCCCCCCAACAGTAAAATGTAAGTCTCGACCTCCCGCTTCTATGATTTAGGTCTACAGCTTTGAACTACGACCCCTATTTTCAGTCACACCTTGGTCATACTACTTTGCTCTCTGCACACCACATCATCCTAATTTATGGACCCCCTGGGCAGCGGCAGCAGCATAGATGGCCCCACCTGCACCGCCGCTCATTAACAGATGCCAGACCCAGCGATGGTTATGGAGAGTTCAAGGCTGATTCACCGCTTTGGGTAAATTTGTGTTAGAGTAGGAGTCCATAGCTATAGAACACAGCGTGTGATTGGTTGATTAATATTTTCCTTCCATCTCCTCCTGATGCCAAAATCTTTTTTTGATAGTGTCAATATGACAGACCTGATCTAATCTTGTGCAAGCAGCCTTCTATGTCCTTCAATGTTTTGCCTTCCAATTCAAAACCCTAATAGAACAAAAAAACACATGCATGTTCCATTGTTTCATCTTGAGTGATCATTTGCAACACCTAATGAGCATCAAGTTAATTCTCTCAACGTTTAAAAAAATCAATTAAGTTTACATTTTTCACACAGTTGCAATCTAAAATGTAATCAGCAATGCCGGGCATATTTAATTTCTTCTTTCACCACATCCAAGCAACTTTGTTGTAGAGATAAACATGATTATTACGTCTCATTTTAGAAAGCACAATTTGATTAGCCATAGCAGTTGGAGACAAAGCAGACTAAACAAGCGTCAGTATTGTTTAAAGAAAGGTAAAACACCAATGGCTTCTTGTTTTCAATGTTTCCATGAGCAGTTTGTGGAGGATCATTCTAACAGCCCATCAAAAACCTCTCAGACCTCATTTCGGACAAGCACCAACAAGAGTAAGTGGAATGCAAATGTAAGCAATACGGCCAATAAATGCAGCATATTCATCACAATTTTGCCAGCCATTCTTTACATGGTATAATGTCAAAGCTAATATCGTAGACACGTATTGTACAATCTCAGATTTAAAAAAAACATTTGCGATTTGAAATTGAAACAACATCGCAACTTGATGATGGCTTGTTGTTTCAACAAGCCATCATCAGAAGCACATCATTCACAATAATCATCTAAAATTGTGTTTAGAGGCATTTGATTGGACAGCAAAAGAACCAATCAGATAAGACCAGAGGTGGTTGCAGGAAAGCTAAACAAATTCCTGTGATTGCTGGTTATTTTATCTGTGGGTAGTATTGCTAACCAATCTGCCTTGTCCAAAACCAGAAGGTGTTGTGAGAATCTCAGTATGTACAGTGAAAATCTGTAATTGGGCCGCTTTCTTTATCATTTGTATTTATGTGATCATTTTTGTTTACGGTAAATTACTGAACCCATAGAATTACCCACATGGTGCTTGACTATTTGCCCAATCAATATGCAAGAAGGCATATGATTTGCTACAGAAACCTCCAAAGGGAAAAGCCAATAGAAGGACAGGATCATCATTAGCTGTAATATTAGCTGTATTTCTATTTCCACTGTGTATCCTCTGTCCGTGAAATCTGCTCACTGGAACTCTCATCTAAAGACGTCCTTGCCTGACAAAACTTCACCGATTTGATGCACGCTGAAAAGGTGGTATGCCGTTTAGGCGGTGTTGTCGACAATAAATGTTTAAGGTGCTGCTTTCTTTACAGCCATGATTGTGCATTTAAATAATAGATGAAAGGTCAGCTCAGTGGACAAAGCACAACCACTCAACGTATACAGAAAGCAGACATTTCCAGTACATTAAAGTCGTCCACCAGCACATTAAGTCTTTATGGACACCTGCTCCCCCGCTAACCTCCCC
>JAPMNZ010929938.1:0-10488 GCA_029875035.1 Pomatoschistus microps | reverse complement strand
ATATTTGTAATAATTAATAATCTAATATATGATCATTTATCTTCTCACATTTGTTTCTTTTTAGTGTGTTTTTGTTTTGTTTTTACCAATCCTTACTTAGCCTGCTTACTGAACTATTCTCTGATACCGCCAGCTTTGCTCTTCACATAGAATTCAACTTTCACAGTCGAAATCTAAATAGATTCTAATTGTCAAAAACATTGTCGTGTTTTTGTTCAAACAGTATCAGTCCCTATCAGTCATTATCCGTAGCGTTTTCCTGACACAGACTTTGGCTGCGACAGTAAATAAATGTTTCATATTCCTAAAGAAGCCATACATGTGGTGGTTTAAGTCTGGGGGCATGAGCGCTTCCCTCCTCTGCTCGCACGCTTCTGTGGAGACTGTAAAGGTGATGAGAGGGAGTGGTGAAGCCTTCTGCACTGTCATTACCTGTCGGCCATCAGCCCCGGACCATGAAAGAGTGTTTTTATTGCACACACAGACGGACGGCATCACTCGGCGGCTCACATTATTTGGTTCGTGTTTTACCGCAGTTTGAGGAATGCAGTTTGATCGTCTCATCCTCAGCAGCGGAGATGTCTGGTGTCAGTCTGGTTAGATAGTTTTGCCGAGCAGCGTCGGCCAAAAACATTAACCCTTTAATCTCCGCTCCTTGTAGAAAGCAATGGAAATGCTTCATATTTAGATTTTGCAAGAAGTTGGTGGATTCGTTTTTTTGGGGTTATTTCTTCTTTTTTTTTTTATTAATTTTTTTTATAGTGGTTGAGATACAGTCTGATGGTAAAAGTGAGATGCCCCGATGAGGTTAATTCCAGTTCCAAGCATCAAGTAGATACAGAGACTCAAAAAGTGATCCACCAAATGGTTAAGGGACCATTAAAGGGTTAAATATACTCCTTGAAGAATACTTGAAGATTACACAAAAGACACAATTTGTTCCTTCTCTTTTGATGGATTACATTTGGATTCATCCACATTTCATCAGCAAAACCTTTTCATTTTATTTTGTTGATTTTTTTTGAAGAACATAAAAATAAAAAATCAGATCGTAATCTATTCAATTCTAAAACTCGAACAGTTTAGGAAAATGTTTGATCAAAATTCAACGTATTCATTTCCTCGCTTGTTGGAATGGAAATCTTACATTGGGTCGGCTCCCCTCCACAGATATGACCTGTAACTTCGCCGGCAACATTATTAAAGTACATTTATTTAAACACAGCAGGGGAACCACAGAGGAGCAATGTCTGTTTTTTTTGCCTTTCTCTCTTTTTCTGGAAGAACTGCTCTAAAGGATGTGATGTCACCTCTGCTTTATGGCCTGACACATCTGGACGCAGTGACACGTAACTAAAAAGAGTTAACAAGTCTAACAGAAACGGCCAGAAGAATGAGAAGCTTCAAAAATAAAATGTATCCAGAGTAGACAGTACAAACTCTGATGAGATTTCGAGATTTTAAAAGAATTTGGTGAAAGTAATAGTTTAAGTAAGTCCTCCAAATGTAATGATATCAGTGAGTGAGCTTCCATTCAAAGAGATGGTCTCACACTTACTAATGTATTGTGCTGAAGATGAAAGAAAATGCAAATGTAATCACAGTGCGGCCGCTGAGTCAATCAGTTTTATCATGTTCTATCATCAAATGCAATGTTATTATGTTTTAGAAAAGTTCTCAGCTTAAGTCTGTGTGCGCGATAACATTAGCGAATGGAAACAGGATAAAGCTGTCACCTAACCTCTGAAAACAAAGTCATAATAGGTTAAAATAATCTGTAAGCAGGAAATATCCAAGTCAGCATAGTGTTCCCTCCATGCACAATGTATTACCTTTATCAATACTAACCCTTCTTGTATTTGAATTGTGTCGGAAAATCGCAATATCAACTTTAATCAATCTCATTTATCATTGTGTGGAATCAAATTGAGAGACAAAATCCATGCTCCTAAACTCACCGAGAAAGAAACAGATCCAGACTCTAAAACCTCCTTTATAGATTCAAAGTGTGGATGGATAGATAGATACTTTATTGATCCCTGTAGGAGAAATTCAGGAGTCAAGAAGCAGCGGAAACACGTCCAGCATACCAACAAAAAAAATAGATAATTATAAAAATAGCTAACAATATTATTCAAATGAAGCTGCACTTTGGGTCACAGCCGCAGAGGTGGAGTAGTCGCTTGGATCGGACCATTTTCTCTGCTCTTGTCCAAAGTGAGACGCTGAACGCTTTGTTAGCGTTTTCAAAAAGTTCGCATTACTCCAGTGCATTTTTGCCTGGTCCGCTTGGTTCAGACCATGAATCCTCTCTGTGCCGGTCTGGACCAGTGCAAAACCATGAACACTGAACTGCAGCAACATCTCAGGTATAGAATAAAGTATGAAAAACATTAAAATAACAATTGTTTCAGAGCTACTTAGGACTTGCTGCCGTTTCCATCGCATTCAAAAGGGAAGTGTGTGTTAACAATGCACAGAATTTAGTATTAATTTTCATTTAGTATGTTAAAGCTGGAGTACCTATCTTTGAAACCCCAAACGTTTTCACACGCATGTATTTTTGGCCTTTATCAGTGAAGAGGAGAGCACCAGCCCTCCCTCAGCCAATCAGCTCTCACTATGTGAAAGATAATAACTGCAGCTTTTGTAATCAGAATCAAAAACAAAATCAAAACTTTTCTTTTTGTTGGGACGTATGACATATGTTTAGGATGCAAAAATAAAAAGTAGAGAGATAGGTACTCAGCTTTAAGTGTTCACACCATACCTGCGCTCTAATAATTCATTTAAATAAACGAAAATAATCAAATTGAAAATCGAGATTGATCAATATGAGGATTTTAAATATATTTTCTTCATATATCGCCCAGCCCTGCTTTTGTGCATGGCATTGTTTTTATAGACTAACAACCAAAGTAATACATATTTTAATCAATAAAACTAAATTTCTAGTGGACATGAGACAGACAAAGGTGTACTGTTGCTCATAACCCCAGGCGACTGATGGTGAAACGTACTCCCCCCACAGCACGAACCTTCCAGAGTCCGCAGCATCACTGTGGAGCCAAACATGACTCTTTTGAAGTGCACGGCTCCGAGTTTGAACAGCTGGCAGAAGGCGCGCCGTCCAAAGCTAATAGAGTCCGTCTCACTGATAATGAGCATCCAGGAAAACAGGAAGACTGAGGTCCTGTCTAAATAACTGACATGGGTTTGCATTTGTCGGCCTATCTGTGGGTTTCTGAATGTCGTGGTGATAAAACGCATGTTTTTTGTTCCATAGCGGCCAACTACTTTATTTTCACAGGGCATCCCATGATTGATTAATGTTTTTGCTTTTTTATTCATATTCATTGCTTTATGTCAATGTCAATGTCAATGTCAACTTTATTTATATAGCACATTTACAACAACACCAGCTGCCCAAAGTGCTTCACAGGCACGAATGATAAAAATAAAAATAAAACAGCATAAAATACATACATATACATGTAAAAGTAAAGTGGTAAAATACTCAATTGGTGTTATTGCATTGTATTTATTGCTGTGCATTATGAACTGCTGGGACTACTGTTTTTTCTATTGTTGTATTCTTTCTCAATATTGTGTTTGTTCAGTGTCCTGGGTTGCTTTGATATGAATGATGCTTTTGAAATTGATTTGCATTGTCTTCAGACCCATGTGAACTACTAATAAGGATAATATTGTTTCATTGAGTAATAACTTTTGACTAGAAGATCAAAATCTAGTGGGATCTCGCTCTCGGCCAGAATGAGGCCAGAATTGTCGCCTGACTAACCAGACCCACACGTGTCTGAAGGTAGACGATCTGGCTTGTCAGGCTAGCAAATAAAAACTAATAAAGTGGAATCTGTAATTAAAGAAATAGAACAAAGATTAGTCATTTCCCTTGTGGATTTCCTTTTGTCCAATAGATGCCATGTGTAGCACCAAGAACACATATAACACTAAAAGCAAGCACCGGCATGCACTGCAATGACCTCATGTCTTCTTGAGGAATGAAAAACATAAAATGGTTTGGTGATAGCTACCCGGAGCAAGCATACCTCTGGGCAATTATTTTTGCAATGTTATGTTTGGAGTGCCTAGAAACACTTCCATATCTTTCATCCATCCAGCTCTCAAACCTCCCAGGTGCTTAAGGATCAAGTACAGCATTAAGTGAAGCGTTCTTATGTGAGATTTACTGATGGAGAAAGTGAAGTAAACCTGCCATTCATCTACTCTCTCATCTATGAAGTATAGAATAGCACCAGTGATTGTAATAAAGTGAACGTGCCTCTTCCTCTTTAGTGTCTGATCATCGGTGGAGGGCCGTGTGGATTACGCGCTGCCATAGAGCTGGCACTGATGGGAGCTAAAGTGGTGGTGATCGAGAAAAGAGACTCCTTCTCCAGACACAACGTGCTGCATCTTTGGCCTTTCACCATTCATGATCTGCGAGGACTTGGAGCCAAAAAGTTTTATGGAAAATTCTGTGCTGGAGCCATAGACCATATAAGTAAGGCATGATTATTTGTTCATCACAATATATTTCCCTGTTAATATGATGACATAGACAGTAGAAGGAATGGACTAGCAAAGTGCTGACATCACCCAGTGTTTGCCTTATGCTGGAAGAAGATTAGAGATAACACAAGCAGGCTCTATACATAGTTCCCACAATATCGGCAGCAGACTTCCGGTCACCATTTTGTTTGGCAAACTAATTAGAAGAAGCTTCTGAGAAAGATGCCCATTTTATTAATGGGCAACAATGACTTCAGAAGTTGAAGTCATACAGGGAGAGCCTCCAGGTAAAGGAACGCCAGCGATACAATGTGAAAATTGGACTGATTACGGACAGAGATCCATATACGCTCACGAAGGACGACCTGGAAAATGATGCTAAGTGCTTACCAGCTGTCACGTACATTGACATTGTGAACTATCTCATAAATGAAAAAAGTGCGTATACTTTTTAACAACTAAAGGCATTTAAATCAATGGAAGCCGTTAATCAGTTGTGTGCTATGTTTCCGGAACATTTTGGCAGTATATTGTATTGTATATATTTGTT
This sequence comes from Pomatoschistus microps, assembly GCA_029875035.1. NCBI lineage: Eukaryota > Metazoa > Chordata > Actinopteri > Gobiiformes > Gobiidae > Pomatoschistus > Pomatoschistus microps. The sequence goes on along the minus strand of JAPMNZ010929938.1, from coordinate 5,405 downwards.
ATACAAAATTAAACTGCATCACGAAAACAATCAATCAGTGAATGTAGGTGTTCATGAAAGGTTTATGAATAACATCACGTTAGACTGTGACCCGGTTATTATTATAATCGATTAAATGCACAGATGTGAGGTTTAGCATGTAGCAGAGCTAGGCTAAATTGGGAAAGACAAATTAACGCAACGTGCTTATATACCCGTGATGAATTGATCTGAGCTGATTTCGAGTATTTCATCACTCCTGTTGATACTGGCTAGCCACAGCCGGTGATGCTCCTCGCTAAGTGATTTTGTGAAATCTCCATCATGTTCTTGGATCCTTGGGATATAATAGAATCCTAATTTATTAGTCCCATTGTACCCAACACATAATAACCAATTCAGTTAGGAAAAAGACCCCTTGTTTGTTGCAATTATGATTAGAACTTATCAATGAGTGGCTGCAGCCGCTTACTTTGCCAAACAAAATGACGGGCACAACAACAGACTGGGAGCGCTGACGTCACAAGGGAACTATGTATAGCGGGAATCTGGTGCCAAATTCATCGGTAGCAACTATCTAGCAACCAAAGAGCCAATCGGGGTGAGGCTGCTTTGTTTTTGCTTCCAGTTTCTAGCTAAAGCCAACATTTGGGCTCTTGATTGGTCAGTTGTTAAGGGTCGTATCTGGATTTCCAAAGACAATATCAAAATAAAAAGCAGGATCTCACAGAGGAGTGAATCACAGATTTATTTTGTGTTTGACACAAACAGTTGTAGAGAAAGAGGAGTTTACTTTCCAATGAAGGTGAATGGAGCCAAAGTGTGTACTTCCCTATTAGGCTTGATAGAGCTAGCGGGTCAGCACTGTCCTTCTATACACAGTCTATGTATGATCAGTAGCTACCAGTGAGTTACATTCTGTTTTATGTTCACTTTTATCTTGTTTTGTTTATGATTTATTTTGAAGCATGTCACAATTGTTCAAACAGGTATCCAGCAGCTGCAGCTCATCCTGCTGAAAGTGGCCCTCCTTGTTGCTGTAGAGTTTCATATCAATACAGAGTTTGTCCAACTGCTGGAACCTCCCCAAGACCAAGAAAAGCAAGGTACTTGGATTTCAGCCTCATGAGACGGATCAGCAGCAGTGTTGGATTTCACCAACAGAAACAACAAAAACAAACAGACGAATATTTGGTTATATGAAGATTCATTTATGTTTGAGGAAGCCCATGCACACTTCCTAAATTACAAGCAATGTTTGTTCCTCAAAACATTTGACAATGTTTTGCCCCATCATAAATCGTTTAGTGTTTATCCACCTGCCATCAACAACAACCACCAACCATCATTTTGTTTTTTAGAGCATTTTGTGTGTGTGCAGTCTATGACAGTATGTTTTTGTTGCTCTCAGGTCTGAACAGAAATAACTTGCCACAGGCTTTCAGGTGGACTATAATAACCATACAACGATAACAAGAGCCATAGCTAATTTTACACCCGCACTTATCCACCCTGTTCTTGTGTGACAAACTTAGAGTTGGCCTTGACGTCATGGAAGGCATTTTTGACATGGTGCTATCACTGCCGGTGGCTACTGTGCCAATAACATTCAAAATTTGGGCAGTTTCAAATGTCGTATGGCCGATAACATTAAAACCTGGTTGCCAGATTATGTATTCACTTTTGTATGGTTCCACATTGTTAGTATGATAAGCGAGAAGTTCCTGGGTTCAAATCCCCATTTCTGCATAGGTTTCTTCCAGGCACTCTGGTTTCCCTACAATTAAAAACATTAACAATAAGCAGAATCCTCCAGCTCTGGTCCTGACCAAGCCGAGCATCCACATCTGGAGATGGTCCCCAGTGAGGCCTGAGTGGCATGGTAGGATGGGTCAAATGCAGAGGACACATATCACTATGACGACAACTTAACTTAAATACTTTTTTCTTACATCTCTTTGGTAGTTTTTAACTGTTTGCATGGAATGAATGAATAGCAGTTTTTTTGGAGAAACCCAAGACATTTTTTTGTTTTAAATAACCATTTTGACCAGATTTTGCAAAAACTATTACCTGTAAGTGTAAAATCTTTTTTCACAACCTAAAGCTAACAGTTATCCATACTTCCTTTGTTTGGCTGAGGTGGGGGTCAATCACTGTCAAGTCTTTTATTAGACTTTTTAACGCTCTTTTTGATGAAAATCTGACAAATTACAATAAAATGTGCGTTATTATGAATCATTGCCCAGGTAAAAGTAAAACCCATCTTCTTCTCAGAGGTGGGTTGGCGCGCAGCTGTCCGTCCTGCTGATCATCCTGTGGCCGACTTTGACTTTGACGTGATTGTGGGAGCCGATGGACGTCGCAATACTCTTGATGGTCAGTCATAAAGAAACGGGAATATAAAGATTAGTGCTCTGTTTTAACTGTTTACTTGAATCATATGGTTTTATCGCCAGCAAAGATTTTTAAAAGATAAATTAAGTGAAGATAATGTGGGTACTATTACAGAGAGTGTGGACTTCTCGTACATGAAGCAGACCTTAGCCTCACTGCTAGAGCCAGTCCAAACTTACTGAACTGATGCCATGTCTCATTGTTGTGGTTTCTCTCTTTACAATGTTGTCATCGAACAACCATTTTGCACCAGACACTTATACCTAAAAAGGGCATTTTTGGACCAGCGCTGAATGTGCAGCACATTTTCCAAATTGTGAATAAGCCTTTGGGAGATGCTTTTTTCATGCTGTCAGAGCACTTTAGATTAGATTGGAGCTCTGTGCACTATAGGACACAGTTGTGAACCTTTAGAGAAGTCATTGTTTCATGTGGATGTTTCCTCTAACAGTAATGGCAACTTAATACTTCTGCACCTTCATTATGTCTGTGATTCAGGGTCTGCTGTCTAAGAGTTGCTATTGCAGAAAGCCAGTTGCCAGGACTGAAACAAATCTTTGCAAAGACTTAGTTTTTTTCACATGGTAGTACATTATTTAACATAAAAAAGAGTATACAAAATGTTGGGCTATAGCAGGCTGTGCGCAGACTTACATCTCCACAAACTCGAGGAGAGCCACAATATTAAATGTATATTATGTTTTGAAATAGAAAATGTTCCATAGTTTGGTTTTAACTTTTAAATTCTATAGTATAATTATGTTGGTTTTGGTCTTAAAAGGTGATACTAATTGCTAAGCTGTTGTTGTTGAGTATGTTGTTGAGTACCTGAAGCTCGGGAGCCACCAGTAGCTCACCACCCCCTTACCAGGTAGCTCGCCAAAAGATTTAGAAAAGAACAAATCCAATAATATACATAATGTTTCAGATTGTATAATTTATTATAATTATTCATTACTGTAAACGCACTTACTTTGTGCACAAGTAACAAATATACAATGATAAATAATGACTGTACCCAATATCAGGCTCGTTCACACCAATATATCACCAAACCGGGAAAGTAGCTCTCTGGGTGAAAAAGATTTGAGACACCTGATTTACAGAAACCTAGATTCACAGAGGAGTTTTCATGTATTCATCCTGTTTTTATGTATCATTTTCATAGGGTTCAAGAGAAAAGAGTTCAGAGGGAAGCTGGCCATTGCCATCACTGCAAACTTCATCAACAGAAACACCACAGCTGAGGCCAAAGTGGAGGAGATCAGTGGAGTGGCTTTCATCTTTAACCAAAAGTTCTTCACGGACCTCAAAGAAGAAATGGGTAAGTTCACAACAAATACAATAAAACAAAGATCTACTAGTCCTTTGACCTCATCTGTTTGTCATATTGAACTCATTGCTGCAGGTATAGATTTGGAGAACATCGTGTACTACAAAGACAACACACATTATTTTGTCATGACTGCCAAGAAACAGAGTCTGCTGGACAAAGGAGTCATCATGCATGTAGGTTTTTTCCTGTTATAATTTGAATAATTCCTTTTCCATGACTGCGTAGTGAGTGATATTGTCTCTGAATACAACAGGATTATGTAGACACGCAAATGTTGCTCAGCAGTGAAAACATCAACCAGGAAGCTCTTCTGTGCTACGCCCGGGAGGCAGCTGACTTTGGCACCAATTACCAACTTCCCACGCTGGATTTTGCCCTAAACCACTGCGGCCAGCCAGATGTTGCCATGTTTGACTTTACGAGCATGTACGCCTCAGAGAACGCCGCTCTGGTGCGGGACCGGGGCGGACACCAGCTGCTGGCGGCTCTGGTCGGCGACAGTCTGCTGGAGGTATGAGCGGCAGGGAAACGCACAGACTTGAGATTTTCACACTGTTGTGGTCTTCAAACTGGGGCTCAAAAACATTAAAACTAAAAAAAAGTGTGGTATAGTGTTCATTCAATTAGCCCTCACAACAGTAGTTATCTCGGAGGACTTCACACAACTGTTGAATTCGCCAACACTAACACAGAAAACACATTGGTATTGGTCCATAAGGGGCAGATGACCAATGTCCATAAGTGTTGATGAATATGTCCATCAATGTTGTTGAAACTCTTTTTCATGATAATTTCTGTGATTGACCTGAGACCTGTTTCTGTCTGAAACACTGGGCCTCATACAGGAGCACATTGGACTCCCATTCCATCAACTATACTGGATATACAGTCAATACAATTCAATAATTATTTGTCTCTTCAGTCACAGAGATATCTTGTTTTCTTCTTTGTTATGTCTGAAGTAGGGCCTTTAGTCTTTGGTCACTTAGGCAATGTAGTCGTTGTCAAGCAAAACATGTTTTATCAGCTAATCAATATTATATAAAATTAAAGAAGTCATATGGAAAAAACTGCAAAAAAAAGTATAGTGATCTGTGGTCGGCCAAATGTTCGTTTACCAATTCAACTTTGAATTAATTTCAGAGGTAAAGTGGGTCACGTATAACTGTAATGATTTTGAGAGCTTTGGTCCATGACTGTGATAAAATACTGATTATTAATGCAAAACTAAACAAAGCTGAATCTTCTTGAAACAGGCCTATCAACTTTCAAGATGGTAATTCCTCTATGGAGCAGAGAAGTGGGCGGAGCTTCCTGGATCAGGAAGTAATAATTCCCCGAACCAAATTTGCTGTAGGGATTTAGAATAAGACATTGTTGAAAACCAGATTTGATCATCTCTCTGGTGAGACATGACCACAGGAGCTACATTGGTAATAATCAGTATTAAAATGTAACATCGTAGTCACACATCCACCACACTCCAAAACTAACATCTACAACAAATGCTCATACATTTTTATTACTTATCTTTTCGCAGCCCTTCTGGCCCATGGGAACAGGTTGTGCTCGGGGTTTTCTGGCTGCGTTTGATCTTGCCTGGATGGTGAAGAGCTGGGCTGAGGGTCGGCCTGTCCTGGAGGTGCTGGCAGAGAGGTGCGAGAACATGAGCTTTTATTACAAAGGATCAAAT
>JAPMNZ010929887.1:0-16968 GCA_029875035.1 Pomatoschistus microps | reverse complement strand
TACTCCTCAGAGTCCCAGCAAGAGGCCAGTCCCTGTACTCCTCAGAGTCCCAGCAAGAGGCCAGTCCCTGTACTCCTCAGAGTCCCAGCAGGAGGCTAGTCCCTGTGCTCCTGTCAGAGTTGGTTCAGATGTACTTTGAGAGACCTGGACACTCTCTGAGCCTTGTTTAGGTCGTGATTGAATTTAAACCATCTGCTTTGGCGGTATAAGCCCAGAGTCCCACACTTTCCTCTGGAGCGCTGCTTTTTGGTTAAAAAAATGTCAGAGAGCTGCTCCTTAAGCGGTCAAAACATATTTAGTCATCATAATGGTGAGCTGCTCTCAGATGGGGCTGGATATGTGTAAGTGAAGGTATAGATTTACAAATGAAACTGTACACATGTGAAATTTAAAACAGAACTTAATCTGTTGGGGAGCGAGATTGGTCCATGTGTAACTTGCAGAAAATACCTGTTGTAAAATGTCAAAACTGCATTTACACTAGAAACATTACATTGATAAGACACACACTGCACTGACTTCCTGTGGCTCAGAGAACAGACTTTAAAGCAGCTCTGCTTGTTACAAATCTCTCCACGGTCTCTCACCAAAGTACATCTGTGACATGTTAGAGCCATATGAACCAACTCTGAACCAGCTCGGATTCTGACGAGCACAGGGACTGGCCTCCTGCTGGGACTCTGAGGAGCACAGGGACTGGCCTCCTGCTGGTGCTCAGAGTCAGGTCTAAACATGGGGAGGCAGCATTTCAGATTGATGCAGCTAAAGTCTTCCTGAAAATGTGAGAAAGGCTTCTACTCTGACAATGCTCAAATACAGGTTTTAAAGAGTTCTGTTTAGCTGTGCATACAACTGAAGTATTGTATCTTCAATATTTTACTGTACTCTGATCATTTATGATTTAAATGTTCTTCTGTTGTTTTGTTAAGAACTTTAGGTTGCCTTAAGTGTGAAATGGAGTGTAGAAATAAACTTTCCATTCCTTGCTTTTGTATCGCCAAAAATCTCATCAGTAAATAAGTTGTCAATTCAACAGCACATTTGAGAAAACACATGATAGTTATTGGTTCATAGGATGTTTGGCCAATGTCCTGCAAAAATAGTAATGATATTAAGTTGACAAAGCCACTCATATCCTGCATGTGAAGTGTATTTCAGCAGTGATATCTTCGATTTAATCTAAACATAGGTATAGGAGAGAAATGTGTTTGCTCATCAGACTGAGGTGTGATACACAGAGAAACTGCTAAATGTTTTTCCTGTTAGCTGCTGCCAGCGCCGTGAGGACAGGCTGCTTTTGGGATCAGGACGCTCTCTTGAGAATCATTTTCTAACCAATTACCCATTTCATTGCTTTTGAGAGATGATACAAAGCGCTCCCTGATATCCAAAGCACTTCATCGCATTTATTTCTTTTCATTTAGTCTTTCACTCAAGGAGGTAGTCGCTCGTGTGGTAACGGCTGTTTTAAGGCTCCCGGCAAATCGGCAAACATCGGCAAACGAAGTAAAGAACATTAGTTTTATTGACTTTACTTTGTTTAGTTTGCCCCAACAAAAAAGTATTTGGGGGCCTCATGGGGCTGAAGAGGAGGATCTACCTCGACACAGTTTCAGACTGAACTGAGTCAGTGACAGAGAGTGTTAAAAAACCAAGCCGACTCAGCTCAGAACCAGTACCAGTGCAGGACCAGTCCAGGACCAGTCCAGGCTTACCACGCAAATGAAAATGGCTACATTTAAATTTGATATTCAAATGGAGTCTATAATGACTGCTCTCAGAGCTATAGGATTACAATGTGAGTAAGATTGACACACATTCTTTCACATTGAAAGAATAAAAGATAATCATTTAAAAATAATGACATAGAAACTACATAAAGAAACAGAAAAAGTCACAAAGTCATGAAGACCAGTCATGTACATGAGATGAGAAGTTACAATTCCAAAACTGGATGGATGTGTTTCTGCTGCTGGACACCTCCCCGACAGGGATCAATAAAGAATCTATATCCATCTAAGTGGATGTGGAGAAGGCAACAAATAAAGTGTAAGAAAATGGATGAAGATTGTGTGTCAAAAGAGAAAGTAAAAATGTAATGTCTTTGAAATCAAAAGGAGTGGTACAATAGATTGTGTGGTGCAAATCTCCTTCTAAGTAAAACATTTTCATAAAAAATATAAAAACATGTCTTTCATCATCACATATTACATTAAGCTGTTCTGTATCCAAACGTGAACATGTGAAAGTGCTGAATGGCCCGTGCAGGCCTCCCTCGTGACTTCACAGTCAGGGTGATGATGTGAGCTGGCAGTCTGTCACAGACTGGGCACAGAGGAGGGTCTGTTCCTGGAGACACACGCAGGCGTCCTGGATTATATTCACATCTATTTCATGTGACTCAGAGATTTGTGATGTTCAGCACTTTACGCCTACAACAGCACCAGAAGAGAAACAGACTGAAGAGAAGGCCAGACTCCGCTTCTTTTTCATCTGGATTGTTGGACATTTTTAATGGTTTATGAGCTTATAAAATCGGAGAATCTAGCACTGCTCTATGCTAGCAAGGTTTGGCTTTTGGTTATGGTCTGTGTCATAAATATATACACAGAACGCATACAGTAGACCTCATTAGTCTGTATTAAGAATGCTCGTCACTGGGCTTTAAAGCTGGGGTACCTAACTTTATTTTTACATAAATAATACATGTTTGTCCCAACAGAAAGACACATTGTTGCGTATTAGAAATTAGAACGGTTGTCTTTTGCATATCTAATGATCGTGGGTTTGATCCTTTCATGACTCAACTACTCCCACTTGAAGTCTGCTGCCGTTGTGTCACTGGGCAAGAGACTGTAGCTCAGAATTTAGAACAGATCTTGTTTGTTTTATAGACACGAATGGACTGAATACTTTTCTGCCCCACTGCAATTGTTTGTTCATTTTATTTCTTTTGTTTTCTAATGATATAGCTTTTCTTTTTTTATTCTTTTTTTTCATATTGTCATGGTTTAGGTTTATTTCCTGATATATTTTGTAATGTGTTACCCTCTGTGTCTTTAGTTCTACTTCCTGTTGTCTTGTGTGTCACTAGTCTTGTGTGTCACTAGTCTTGTGTGTCACTAGTCTTGTGTGTCACTAGCCTTGTGTGTCACTAGTCTTGTGTGTCACTAGTCTTGTGTGTCACTAGTCTTGTGTGTCACTAGTCTTGTGTGTCACTGGTCTTGTGTGTCACTGGTCTTGTGTGTCACTGGTCTTGTGTGTCACTAGTCTTGTGTGTCACTGGTCTTGTGTGTCACTGGTCTTGTGTGTCACTGGTCTTGTGTGTCACTGGTCTTGTGTGTCACTGGTCTTGTGTGTCACTAGCCTTGTGTGTCACTAGTCTTGTGTGTCACTAGTCTTGTGTGTCACTAGTCTTGTGTGTCACTGGTCTTGTGTGTCACTAGTCTTGTGTGTTCCTTCACTCCCTGTTCTGTCATTGTCATTCCACGCCTGTTTCAGTTATTGTGCTTGTTCCTGGTTTACTTACTTTTTTGCTGGATTTTGCTTTGGATTACTTTTTATCATATCCATTATTTTGCAGTTACGCATTTTGGGTCCTCCTTGTTTTTTCACTCACATGACACACGTGTTTTTGGTATATTTTGACTTGACGTTGCTTGATTGCTGATTTTTATTACTGCAGTTTTAGTTTTTCTTTGCTACACTTTGGAAACAGTTCATGAAATGAGCCCTGTAAAATGTATATAAAAGTGAATTTTACTTTTACTGCATTCATCAGAATCCTCCCATATTCTCATGACTTCCTCAAAACTAACATTTTGAAGCAACTGAAAAACTCCTCACTTTGCTGACAAGCCCAGTGCCAGTACAGTAGAAGTTTTCATTCCTGTTTTTGTGGAGCTGTTCAAACAGTCGTGAGCCGATCAGACAACTCGCTGGAAAACTCCACACGTCTCCATGGAAACGCTGACTCCGCCGCCGGTTCATTCTCACCTGATTAACTGCGCTTGTTCTGACAAATACAACACTAATCAGCCGCAACGTCTGATTAGTCTCAACGACGTTTACCCAAAAAAAAAAAAAAAAATCCTCAGCCTTAGAGAAATAAGACATCAGGAATTATTGTCAATATTGGGTAACTGGAATTAGCATCAGTTCTTCATGCTGATCTCAAAACTGGTCTGAAGTAGGCTGCTTTTTCAAAATATAATCCCAATCTTAATAAGGAGCAGACACAGGAAGAACATGCAAACTCCACACAGAAAAGCCAGGAGGTTGGAATTAAACACTGTATACTGAATATTGTATAAACTGATATTTCACTACTGTGGTGCCAAATGCATGTGAAAGCCGGATGCTATCTCTGAAGCTAAGCAGGACAGGGCCTGGTTAGGACTGTGATGGGAGGCCTCAGGGAACACTTGCATACGCTTCATAAAAACACATTCCGTCAGACGTGCATCGTTTATAGTTTATGAGAGCTGCTTGATATTAATCCTTGAACATGCTCCCTTATCTCTAACCATAATATTAACAGTATTTGCTTCAAAATGAATCAGGGGAATAATCCTATAGTGTCTGTCTGAAGGCGAGAGAAGACATGGGTGCAAGGGAATAATCTCCAAGCCTGGGTATTGGGCTGCCATCGTATATCATCACCTTATAATGAGTGAAGAGGCCAAAAGTGGACCTTATCGTGAGTTTTAACAGTGACTTGGATGTGCAGAGTTTTACAATCTGCAAGTGAAAAAAGAGGTGAAGAGAGAAACTTTAGTAAGCCCTGATTTAGACATACTGTATGAGGAATAGGGACGGATCGACGAACTTTTGTAATCGTTTGTTTCTCTTGTAGAACTATTTGTAAAAGGGGAATAAACCATCTGGATATGAACCACCTGCAGCAGGACCAGTTAATTGGGTGGCAGCTCTGATTGCCACCCCCTCCCGACCCACTAATGGAGTAATAAAAGGAATGAAAATGAGATAATGAATTAAATAATCTTGTTAATTTCTCCACGAGGGACTTTTTGAATGCGCCCGTCAGCGTACCTTGGAGCCGTCCACGCTGATGATGCGGTAGCTGTTGCGAGTGCTGTCGTAGAAGTAGGAGACGCTCACGGCCTGTTTGCTCGCGGGGACCCAGTTCTTTTTGGTGGTGGGGTCGATCTGGAAGACATGAGCCCGGGTCGTGTAGATCGGCTGCTCCCTGCAAACAAACAAAGAGAAGTCAGTCCGTGCAATCAAATCTACCACCCACGGTATGATAATCTGAATCAATTGTAGTTATTTTTTAGTCTCAGTACTTTTTTAGTCCCAGTACCAATCCTGAAATATGAGGTTTTTGTATCGACTTCACTGCGCTGCTGAGCTTATGGAGCACAAAGGTTTAGCACAGATGTTGAATGGAGCTGGATACATTGTTGATGTATTCATTCCGTCACTATTTGTCACACAACAGTCGTGCTGCAACCATGACAACATCCAAAATTGATTTCAGATGACGTCACAACAACTGCAAAACCTCCCTATAATTACGGCAGAAAGAATGACTTGTTAAAGTGCTATTGGGGAGACGGTGTGTAAGATTTATGCAGCTATAATATGGAACAATTTTCCTGAAACTGTGAGACGAGGTTCTACTCTGGCAATGTTCAAATCCAGGTGGAAACAGCTCTGTTTAGATGTGCATACACCTGAAGTGTGAATTTCTCCTGTGTGAGATTAATAAAGGACATCTTATCTCTTAAGGACTGAAGGCTCTTCATTAATGTACTGTGAATATTTATTATATTAATGCCTTATAGAAATATTAATGATTGTTAATGATACACAATTTGTATTGAAGTCCTACTCTTTGCCTCCGTCAGGGTGAAATGGATTGTTTTAATTAGTTAGAAAGTTAGTTATTTTTGTACAGGCCTAAATCCCAGCAGTCATTCTTGATGTGTCATGTTATGTTATTGTCTTCCCCTTTATTAATCAATTTCTGGGTTGGGGGCAATTAGAGCTGCTACCCAAATCTCATAGCAACAGTCCCTTGCTAATCCTCCTTTAGGTGGTGGGTCCACGGGAAGATGGCTTCTCCGTCATCGACAAGATAGCCTTGGTCATTCAGCGGGGGCTTCAGGCAATAAGTGTCTTGCCCAGGGACACAACGACAGCAGATATCAGTGGGAGCAGATGACATGGATTGTGGTGGGCTCGAACCCACGACCATTAGGACCTAAGACCAGTGCTCTACCAACTGAGCTACTGTCGCCTCATTCTGGATGACTTTATTGAATTATTGATTGAACAATAGATCAGAGAATTAAGTAGTTGGAACACAGAAAAAATACAATTATATCACCACATAGGAGCCATTAGTCCTAAGGGAGCGGGATGATCACCGTCCATAAATGTCCACTGTCCATAATTGTAAATAAATGCTCTTAACTAAAGGAGTCCAAGTACATTTAAAAAATAATAATGATAGTATTTTAGGTAGTATTTTAGGTTCTTTATAAATTTGGACAACTCGTATATTCCAAAATGGGTAAACCTATCTCAAACATTGTGGACTAACCGTGGCACCAACGTGATGAGTGCTGCAAGTTATGATCATTCTGATAATCAATTAGCTGTTAAAAATGCAAATATTAGATTTTCGCTCAATTTGACCCCTCAACTTGATGGATTGAAGCTGCTGAAGAGCATCTATGCAGTTCCAGTTTAATTGTTTGTGTAATTACTGTTAAATGTTTATTTGGCGTGAGATAATGCATGTGATTTGGTCCCACTTAGAGACACATTTTCGGCATCATTACATTACTTTTACATCATTTGCACCAGTTCCCAATATAATCTTTTGCTGCCACCATGACGGGCCCCCACAGAGAAACACTGGTGATAATGTAACAAACACAAACTCCAAACTCTCACAACATCCTGCAGCCATTAGCGCTCGTCTGTGCCTCCCCAGCTCCTCAGCGAGTGGCTCAACACTACAGAGATGCAGGCCCCCCCCCATCTGTGAGCTCATGGAAACATTCCTCAGACGAACGAGATAAACTTTCACTCGAGATCGCCACGCCAAACTATGGAGTAAGCACTATGGAGGCGTAGATTAACTTACGCTTATACATTTATCATCAAATTAAACATATCAATTCTTTCAGAGAGACAGAGCAGATAGGACCAACGTCAGCAGATCGAATAAATGTGGGATCCTATACAGCCCAGGCCCGGGGGCTAGATCCAGCCCGCGAGATCATTTTCAGTGACCCGTGAGATGATTTTAAATTATTATATTAAATAGCAGCATTAATGGTAATAGGCGACAATGGCATGTTATCCATTACTAATGTTATTTAATTCCATAAGAAATAAAGGATTTCCCAATTTTCTTAGGAAAACACCCAGCCCTCTCCACTTTTTGAACAGAACCGTCTGGTGTTATTTGACAAGCACAAATCATCAGATTGATTGACAACTAGGAGGAGCAATAGTCTTGATGATCCACCCAAAAAATCTTCCAATATACCTTCAATATTTGGTCCAGTTTTGGTTCAGTCCACAGAACTAATTCTAATCAGAAAAGAATATCCAATCTAACTAATGTGAACAAGTCATTTATTTAGATACCATCATATTCCAAAAAATATGAATAAATAAACCCACTTATTTTTTTGGCCCCTGACCAGCTCTTTCTTTTTGTATTCGGCCCTCCACCAAAATAAGTTTGGACACCCCTGCTATACAGTATAGCAGTCACTTGCACTAGGACTAAAAAACCTGCACTACTATTGCCACTGTCTCTTTAATTACCACTTTTAATTGTACATAATATATCCTGAACAGACTATATCTTTTGCCCTTAACATGCTTGCACACTTTTGTCTTTTGCACAAATGTGACGTGTCAATTTCTCCTGAGTGAAATGAATAAAGTCTATCTTGTCTTATCTGTCAGCAAAGAGGGAAATGCCTTTGTTGTGAGAAAGTTGTAGGCGTAGTAGACGTTCCATGACCTTTACTCATCTGCATTCTCCACATGTCATACATCTTACAATTAAGGTGTGTCTGTCCGCAGCGTATTTAAATTGAGCTCAAGATAAACATAACTGCGGTTTTCTGTTCAGCACAACGCCATAACATCATTTGTCACCTGGGTTAAAGGGGATTTGTAACATATTAACCTGATACCATTGATAATGCCTTAATGTGGAAGAAGCAAATTTGAACATAAGCTAGCATAGAGCCAAATACCTTATATGGGCATTTGTTAATATATTATGGATGGGCATCTTGCTAGGGCACAAAAACAATATCAAAATATAAAAACCTGGATCACAAAGAACACCAAACCACCTATTTTTAAGCACAAGCTGTTATAGTTTAAACAGAGCACGTCAATGATCTTGCACTTGTCATAGTTGATCGTTTTCATAGTGTCAATTTGTTTAACTACTGTATTTTTAATCTTGTTTTATTCTTTTTGCAAATGTGTTCTTTTGGGGGTTCAGTGCAAATGGCAAATAAAATACATCTGAATCTGAGCCAGAGTGAGTTGGAGCAAAACATCACCCAAAAGCAATTCCCTATTAGGCCTATAAGCATTAGCATTAGCGGGTTAGCATTGTCCATATATACACAGTCTATGTCTGATCAACCCAGGTTAGAATGTCACATTGGATATTGAGCCTGCAAGACTCCGGTCCCATAAGAGAGATATTGAAGAGATGAGGATGCGTCTCAAAAGCACTTCAGTGAAAGATCAGTTTAATCATAAAAAGGTGAGAGCAGAAGTCTGATGTCTTCATAAGGAGTAATCAGCTGTAGTGTCCACGGGGGGGAGCGACGCAGACGAGGGAATCAACTGATTAACTTCAAGTGATGCAGACATTTTAAAGCATCTCAGAAACAAAGACATATATGTTCTTGTTCTAGGACTGCATCTAAGAAACAAACAAAGCATATTGGTGCAAGTATTTTTCTAAAGGATCAACTCTGAGGAGCACAGGGACTGGCCTTCTGCTGGGGCCCAGAATCAAGACCAAACATGAGGAGGCAGCGTTTTCAGATTTATGCAGCTAAAATCTGGAACAATATTCTTGAAATGTGAGACAGACTTCTGCTTTGATAATGTTCAGATCCAGAATAAAACAGTTCTGTTTAGCTGTGCACACAACTGTATCTTCACTCTTTTTAATTTACTGTGATTATTTATGACCTTAATGCCTTTGATCTTAAAACAATATACAAATTGCTATTCAAATAAACTTGCCTTGCCTATAGTCTAGTGGTTACAAAGGTTTATGTTTTGATTACTCACACCCTGAGAAATAATGATTATTTTCATAATCTATTCTTTTGATGTATTGTTTAGAACCCACAAAGCAGGTATGGCCTGACTGTAACAGTTTGACACTGGTGAAGCCACAGAGGACAGTTTAATGGATAATTTTTCCAGACACAACCCTTTTATCTTCAAAATGAGCCAGTTACACATTCATCATTTCACTGTAGTTACCACTTTGTCTCAATTAGATTCAATTCATTTTCTAGTATACCCCTACATAACAGCAGCAGTCTTATCTGAGGACTTGGCAAAGTTGTCAATTACCAAGAACAGATCAGAGAATCAAACACTCCTTGGAAACAGGAAATGCAATAATAAACACATACAGTAGGATCCATTAGTCCATAGTGATCGATTGCTAAAAATAATATACAATTCATCAATTTCGATTCTTGGTTAACAGCCTTATTTATTAGAGGTTGGAATTATGGCACTTGGAGAAACAAACAGGACTCATTAGACAACTATAGTCACAATTAGATCCATCTTTGGGATCCTACTTGCTTTTACCCATTAGCCCAATACAATACATCTGGTAACTTACTAAAATTGGCCTCAAAAGTTTGTCTTATTGATTCTTTATGGATTTTCTGCTGTGTTGGAACTATGCGGGTCTGCAGCGTCCTGGTCCTGGGTGAAGTGAAGAGCTTGAAGTGTGATTTGGGCATAAGCTGACAGTGCACTCGCTCCGACGCAGATTCAGTCATGCAAAAGGAAAACCATTTCACATGCTGCATTTTAGAGCAGGATTCGAGCTCACAGGAGAGAGTGCGAGTCATGCAGCAAAAAGCCACAGATATGGAACCATTGTTTGGATACGATGGTTGATAATAGCGAAAAATAGACAAACAACAGGACTTGAGGAGGAGAGAGACAAAAGATAATTTATGTCGTGATATCTACATGCCTCCAGGTAAAGCAGGGGTGTGGAACTAACCTCAAATCTTAAGGTTAAGACTGGACTCACTTGAGGAAATGGGTAGAATCTGTCGTGTTCCTGCTTGGTTGGAATGAAATCCTGCAGCCTCACTGGGTCTTTGAGGACCAGTTTGACATCCCTCGGTTAAAGCATTACTGTAATGGTGTGATAGAAATGCTTTATTTATGTATGTAAAACCACCAGTACACATGTGTCCACTAGTCACTTACATTTTAGATCTTTGGAAATAAATATGTGAAGTATTTTTTCCCCAAAAAATAAGGGTTAGGGTTAGGGTCCAGTTAAAGTGAACCAGACCAAGAACATTGTGTTGCAAAACATGTGGCTAAACTGAGGCAGGGCAATTCTGATTTTTTTTTTTTTTTTTTTAAACACTTACATTTAAAACAAAATTAGAAAACTGTTAAGCAATTTTTTACTTATAACAGTGTAACTTTTTGAAATTTTACAAAAATCTGAGAGAAACCCCTCATCAGCTCCTTTCTGCCACATTATTGGTTCTATTTCAATTCAATTCAATCTATTTTTGTAGAGCACTAAATCACAACATCAGACTTGACCATATAGATCAACAGATCATAGAATCAGAGCCAGAAATGTAAAAAAATTGTAGTAAATGTGACTGTCCATAAATGTCCCGGACCCTCACTGTCTGTAGACCCTCCTGCAAGGAACGACACAAAAAACCCAGTGGGAAAAAAACTGAGAAACCCAGGGAGGTTAATTAGTAAAGTATAAGTATAGTATAAGTAGTATATGATAAACAAACCAAAAGAAATATAACACGATAGTCTAACCTATAGTTTTAGTCACCAGCTGTGCCTAGTATTACACTACATTGACTGTATCACATTTCGCACTTCCTCAAAATTAAATCTACTATAAAAAAAAAATTCAATAAACGGGAGGCTAGTTCTTTTTTCCTCAGAAACTAATAAACGCCTTATTTCCCTGCGGATTAAACTGAAATTAAAGCCTTACAAATTCACTGTCCATTTTTTAATCCTAATCTCCATCGTCATCTGCTGAAGGGAACAACACGAGCCATTAAAACGATCAGGAATTGGCTTATCCACACGACCTTTGCAGCAGCCGCTAAAGTCCGCTGGAAACGCATACAATTGCCTTTGGATGGATGAACGCATTAGATTGATTGATGTTTTGGGGGGATAAAAGGAGATGACATTTGGGGGATATTTTGTTGTTTGCAAATGCCTGCTTCTGCCCCGTGAAGACCTGTCTAAACCCCTTTCTGCATCGCTAAATAATTCACAGGTTGAGTTTGTGTGATCTCCGGAGGCCGTGAGTCAAGCACCTGTGAAGATGTGCGGAAAGCTATGGAGAGAGATTAGCACCAAGAGTTTGTTGTGAGTGTAAACAGCCATCAATCAGCCGCAGGAGAACGTGACGACAGAAGAGGGAATGGTATCATCAGTGATATGATTTATTCCTCAGATGTTCAACAGTGGATTGAATTCATATGAGCTTAGGCGCATGGGACTCTGATGGCAGACTATCATTTTACTTTTTTGTTCATAGTTTTTTCCGTCCAAGGTGTCCTTTGTTTAAACCAGCCACTTTTACATGAAGAGGCGGCGTTTCAGATGTGTGCAGCTAAAATCTCGAACAGTCTTCCTGAAAATGTGAAACAGACTCCTTCTTTAACAAAGTTCAAACCCAGGTTGAAAACGATTAGCTGTGCATACAAAAGGATTGTATCTTCACTCTTTTTAATGTGCTGTGATTTTAATATTTCTTTTCCCTTTTTGTTAATCACTTTGAGTTCTTTGTGTATGAACTGTGCTATTCAAATAAACTTTACTTTCCTTGCCTTGCAATATTAACTTCATTAAAGCAGAAAACCAATGTAAGATATAGCAAACTCATTCTAACATTTGACAAACTGAAGTCAGACTTACAGAAACGTGAATACTGCAATGCAGCAAATCCCCTGCAACCCACAAAGGTTTTCCCCAAAGAGCACAATGTGAAAACTGCAAGAGGGTCAACGAAATCCTCCAGAACTGAGGACACCGACGGTGACAGTTTCTTTTCTGCTTTAACAAGGAATAACGAGACATCAGGTTATTTTTATAATGACAGCAATTTACCTTTTTTAAATCTTTTCAGGAATAAGAAACTTTCGGACCGATGGGTAAGCAATTTAATATACAATTAAATTTGCTTGGCCCACTTCAATAAAATATTTCTGCATCAATTATATGCTGGCATTAGTTTCAGAGATGATTCATTGATGGAAGTGAGAATCAGTCTGGATTACAACACCTTAATACCAGTTTCAGTTTGCTCATACAAACAAATGGGAAACCTGCTTGGTTCACATTCCACAGTCTAGGAATCCATCACAGGCTCAATTCCCCTGAACAAATCCATCACCATCAGATCATTTTTAACACGACAAGGACAGAGCTAATGCAGTTGCTAATGCACTGTGGCCAAAGAGACAAAGAGTTCAACAGAAACCAAGTTCATTTACCTTTATCTAAACAGGACAAATCAGTCAGCAGAGGTGACCTGTCAAACACTAACTTTAGCAATGCAAAGTACGACACGCCACATTCTTCTCATTCTTCCAAAAGTGAACATCGGGCTATCAGGCTGAACCGGTCACACAGACAAGCGTCAAACTACGATTCTCAGGCAAAGATGGAGGTTTGTGATGAGGGCTTTAGACGGGTCGGCCCAGGATCATATACGGAATCGGGATGAAACCGGAAGTAACAATCCTACTTTTGAAATAGTTTTAGTTTAAGTGGTGACTGGTTAAGTTTGAGGTGTCTGAGTAAGATGGTTAAGGTTAGGGTTGAGGTTCTATTACGGGAATAGCTGGTTAAGCTTAGGCATGAATAGGTAGTTTGTTATATTTACTTTAGCTTCTGTCCCGATTCTGTATATGATCTAATGCTGACCCTTTAGACGTCGGCTTTAAATAGAGATTTTGGACACAACGCTTCACCCCACTGTGGCACCTGATGGTCCCAGAAGTCCCCCATCACAGTCCTAGCCAATCCCTGCCCTGGGAATGATGTTGTTGTCATTTACAATTTAAAGCTTGAGTAATAAGGGAAAGGTACGAGACACTCTTGAAAGCTTCCCAAGGTCTCGTCCTTCAAGAGGCTCATCAGACCTGTTTGATAATCCTATGGAATTGAGAGCGGTGGTTCCTCTTCATGGGAGGACCACCGTGTCCTGGTTGACCAATTGTGACAGAGAGGCAGCTGGGGCTACAATAGCAGTTTATCACAACCGTATATAGAGTGAATGAATAATGAAATGTGAAGCATCTTTGAGTGTCCAAAAACCGATACATTATTATTATTATTATTGTTATTAATATTAATTAGTAAGGCTAATGCTGGCTTAAATATAATGAAACACATATATAATAAAAAAGGGCAAAAAGGTTAATCAGGTCATTGATGACTGAGAAAACATGCACGCAGGGTTAGAGGGCTCAGTTGGGAGCATTGGTCAGGCTCATACCAAAGCCAGTGTAGTAGAAGCTGGACTGAACAAAGTGTACATCTCCACTACATGGCTGAGTGGCGCCTGGGGCAGAGTTATGAATGAGTGTCTCCATAATAGGATCTCCTCATTAGCCGTGCGCTCGCCAGCTCTGTGCCAGTGCAGTGCAGAAGGTCAGTGGCCTGTTCAGAGACATACTTCTGTCTACAAAGACCCAGAGGCCAAAACCAACCACCACTTCACTCACACACTGCGCCCGCCTATTATCAGCCCCAAATATGAGAACAATGAAGTCACCACCGTCAGCACTTTTCATGTACAGAGATATTTGCCGATTGTTGTTTATATTATCCCAACACTTTCTTGGGAATTCTTTGTTTGTATTGAGACTGGGAAAGGTTTACTAAAGTTCATTGTGTACTATGCAACGTGATGGAGAATGCAAAACGGAAGAAAACATTAGTGTTTGAAATATTTACCACTTGATTTCAAAACCATAATTTCTCAGTGTCATTAGTAAAAGCGGGTGGAGGAAAACACAAGGGAGGTTCTACACAAGGGTCAACATAATTCAATGTATTTGTGTATAGCCCTAAATTACAGCGGCAGTTCCTCAACAACAGACCAATTCCTCAACAACAGACCAATTTGTGTAAGCTCTCAGTCGTATAGGGATCCTTTGTTTTGAACAGAACAATTCTTCAACAACAGGCCAGAGAATCAAAGTGCAATAATGAACACATAAACACAAAAAGGAGACATTGGTCCATTAGGAACGCGATGACAAATATCCATAAAGGCCTTTTTATGGACCCAAGTGACCCCGATCCTCACTCTCTCGAGCACCTCTCCTCAGCAGACGAGGCTCTCATCATGCAGCTGTAAACACACACACGCAGAGCGCCGGTGTGTAGCACCGTGAACAGAGCGCGCTGAGATGCGGCTGCTGCTGTGTAGTCTATGGACAAGTGTAGAGGACAGTACTTAGTTCTTGTTTTATCCTGGCTTAGCTCTTGTTCTGGCTGTTTGAGTGTCTTCACCTCACTGTTGTGACCGGCTTGTGTCCCCGTGATCACTTTGCAGCTTTCTGATTGGTTGCTGCAAAAATAGTTCAACAATAGTCCCACTGCGTCTGCCACACCGGACAAACCTCGCATGGACTTACCGGTGCATCACTGACTTTGCATTTTCACTCGGCACAACGTATGGTTCAGTGTGAACGCCCCTTTAGACTCTTCTGTATCAGCAAAGAATATATACGACATTCTTTAAATCAAAACAGTGGAATAGAGTGAGAAACCTCAGGGGCCACAAATGAATAAAACAATATGACACAAAATCATAAAGAATCTATTGAAAATGGCTGTAAATAAAGAGGACACAAACGTGTGGTTCTGAGCTTCATTGAATAGTATGCAATGTAAACTCAAAATCGAAGATTATATAAATATATATATATATATTTAGCTTATTACTGTTTGCTAGTTACATTAAATTCCAAAACCATCATTTCTCAGTGTCCTTAGTGAAAGCTGGCGAAGGAAAATCAATGGCTATTTTTTCAAAAGGTGGCAGACCTAAGACCAATTACCGGGAGTCTTTTGTTATAGTAGTATTTAAAAACCAGCTAAATCTATTTTTGTTTCAAACCAAGACATGCAGACAACTCTTAAACAACTACAGGCGACACTCAGGAGATTAGAACATTGTTAAAAAAATTGATCATTTCATCAATTCAAGTGCGAAACTATTATAGAATCATTACACACAGTGACATAAAAATATCCCAATTTTCTGACTGTCACTATACTCATCATTTTAGTTTTGGCAAATACATTTCTTAAACAAAACAACAAAACTTTGAATACACAGTCAAATTAATCAAAAACCGGTCTCATACATTTCCTGTCCTCATGTTTAATACTTTATAAGTGACTAATCTCTGCTTATTCCTGTCTCTAAGAATGCCCAGTCTATTTTTTTTCCACTTCAGCCCTCAAGTACTTACTTACAGAGGTAGTGTCTTTAGATAACATCATTGCAGCAGTGTTGTAAAATAAATGAAATGATTTAACAGCGTTATATAAATGACTAATCATTCACACACAGCATCATTGTTTGTATTATTTATAAAGGTCACTTCAGACTCTCCTCTTCCCGCCTCCTGTCTGCTGTGGCTCTGATAGAAGGCGGCAGTCGTTCATAATCACTGTGGCTTCGTTTACTTGTGATTACATAAGAGCTTTGACAAATAGAGAATTTAAGTCTGTTCAAAAAGGAGATGACAGGAGTGGCACAGCGCTCTCGTCACATTAAGGCAATAATGGGAGAAGTCTGACAGCGAGCGCCCACACTCCTCTACCTCATCAATCCACACAATACACATGCTACAATGGACTTTAGGAGTAAGAATGCAACGATCTGACTGGATGAAAAGCCCATTTCTAACCATTAGTACCTGTTAGAAACTAGGGAACATGACAACTTTAGCATTTTATTGATTCTACCTACCATTGCAATCAAAGAAAGACCCTTATACCTGAGGTTATAACACAAGGGTCAATTTCATTCAGTTTTATTTGTGTACAGGCCAAAATCAAAACAGCAGGCGTCTCAAAAGAACAGAAAAGTTGTCAATTCCTCAACAATAGATGAGAGAATCAAACAAACACAGGCAATAATCATCTTATCTTAAAAAAAAAAGAAAAAAGTGAATTTCTCCTTTGTGAGATTAATAAAGGACATCTTTTCTTATCTTAATAATAACAAGAGGGCAAGGGTTAGGGTTAGGGTTAGGGTTGGGGATTCAATTCAGATTCATGTATTTGCCATTTGCAGTAAAACCACATTGGAAAAACTGTGCAAGACTACCCCAGTGTGCACCAGTTTTTTTTTTTGGGATGACCATAAATGTGTTACGGACTATCTTAGACCCTTCTGGATCTGCAAGGAATTATCACGAGGTGGAAAGGAGGACTCAAAATGCAGGAATGCAAAATAATGGTTTAATGAAGATGATGCAATAAAACTACAAGTTAAAAAACAAAAATTCAAGAATTCAGCAAATGTCATAATAATAATAATAATAATATTAATAATGATGATGCATCAGCGAGGCAACCAGTATGTGCCATCGGCCCCTCCGACCACCACCAACCATTCACACACACACCAGACTCATTCTAGGCAATGGGGGTGAA
>JAPMNZ010929857.1:0-14051 GCA_029875035.1 Pomatoschistus microps | reverse complement strand
ACCAGAACACAGACCAGAACACAGACCAGAGACCAAACCAGAACACAGACCAGAGCAAAGACCAGAACACAGACCAGAGACCAAACCAGAACACAGACCAGAACACAGACCAGAGACCAAACCAGAGCACAGACCAGAACACAGACCAGAGTCCAAACCAGAGCACAGACCAGAACACAGACCAGAGGCCAGACTAGAACACAGACCAGACAAGAGACCTATTGTGCTTCTTTAGAACACAGACCAGAGACCAGACCTGAGCACAGACCAGGACACAGACCAGACCACAGACGCACCTTCAGCAGGGTGTGCCCTCAGAGCTCAGGATAAACTTGACTTGGATCACGTGACCGTTTACACAGTTAGAGCCTAATCCAAAGGTACACAGAACCTGAACAAATAGAGTGCAGTGAACATAAGAAAAACATTCATTAGAATTGTCACACAAGCATTTTGGATTTTATAATGAGTAAAGTGACCCTCAAAACGAAAAAGATTGTTCTGAGATAAATACTGTACAGGCTCAATCAAACATTAACAGCGATAATACTACTAATAATAATACCACTACTACTTATAATTGGGGAAATTGATGTGATTCATTTCTAAATTAAGTGTATTTATTCCAATAATCAACAAATATTTTAGTAAAAGATGAATTGCTGCTCTTTATACAAACTTCAACGCATTATATTTTTGGGAGATGATATTTCAACACACAACTAGGGAAATAAATGCATAGAAAATATTAGCATTTGTATGAAGGTCTTGTTTTTAATGGTAATGGCTGATAACTTAAAAAACATTTTGCATCTGTATGCAAAAAAAGGAATTAGAGCAAACAATAATTCAATGCAATAAAAATGAGATGAGCATGTGATTTGTACAACTGACAGTGATTCTTTAGGGCCTGGTTATTTATTCCCAAAAATCATATATAGTATATAGTATCTTCTTTTTGTCCACCAACAATTTTGCAAAACTTCTCAAGGTTTCTTTCACCATCTGTTCTCTCTGGAGCCAGGACTCCCCTAAAAAAACGATTCTGAAGTCTCTGTGGGACTTTCCTGGTTAAATAAAGGTCAATAAACTTAAATCCCACGTAGTCACCAAGAAGCACAATGACTGACTTACTAATTACCTATGCGATACTAAAGTCCCTCCTAAATGTAAACGTATATATGTACCATTGACACAAATGCCAACCATTGTCAATATACTAATATGTCGAGTAATAAATACATAACATAACAAATAAAACCTGTAATTATAGAGTGCAAAAATACGTCTCACAGCCTAAATCCTAAATGCCACGTAATGACCGGTTTACGAGTAAAATGTCAGTTTAGAGTCAGGCCTGGTTGTCGGTCTCTGGCTGACCTTAAAGCCTGTGGTTCCAGAGAAACACACACAGCTCTTTGAGAATCCTCCCACACACTTATGTTTTCACACTTAAAGGCAAAAACAACATATGCCAACGCTGATATGCAACTATTTTTCACTTTTTATCACTTTCAAGTTGTCATTACTCAGCAGTGACAGTGTATATTCATGTTTATTTATTAACAACGCATTCAG
This sequence comes from Pomatoschistus microps, assembly GCA_029875035.1. Lineage (NCBI taxonomy): Eukaryota > Metazoa > Chordata > Actinopteri > Gobiiformes > Gobiidae > Pomatoschistus > Pomatoschistus microps. The sequence goes on along the minus strand of JAPMNZ010929857.1, from coordinate 12,473 downwards.
CCCTGGATGGGTCATAATGAGGGATTTACAATGTTTCTGGGTCAGTGACAGTGATAATTACTCAGCAGATAAACAACCACGAATGATGAACAAGTGCAATAAACTGTTTTTTATGTATTCATTTAAAGATCAAAGCATCTGTTGTGGTATTGTCATATAAAGCTAAATTCATTTTGGACTAGTTTGTTTTGCTTTGAAATGTTCCTATATTCTGATGAAATTTCCCCTTCTCACCTGTCACATGTTTTCTCACAGTCATTGGTGAACTTCCCACAAACCAAAAAGGGACAAATGTCTCTACTACCAGAAAACCCAAACCCAAAATTGCAGACATGTTTTTTCTTTTTTAGTTAAGTTATGTTTATACTTAATTGACTTTTGGTGCGGAAATTTGTCCCCTGCATTTTACTTGTCCTTTAAGCAACTAGTGGAGCTGTGTCCAAACTGAGGCCCGTGGGCTAAATGCGGCCCACTGTGTCATTTTATGTGGCCCTCAGCCTTTCTCACACAAAGTAGCCATCAAAGTAGTTTCTTCCTTGTAAAAAGAACCATGTAAGTCCCTATTTGACACTTTGGGCTGAGAGCTGCTAAATTAGCTCTTTTCTGTCTGAAAACGCTGATCTAAAGATGTGACTGAGGTTGAAAAGCATGTGAAAACTGCGAAGAACTAGAAAATATTTCGTATTTGATAGATACCAAATGTATACGTCTCATTTGTTTGGTGTTATTTTATTTCCTGGACCTTCACGTTTCTGGATAAAAGAAACCGAATCTGATTATTGTCAATGCTAATAAACATTTTCTCAGTCTGACTCACCACTTTTCATCATCTATTGGACAACATTTAATAACTGTCTGACTGGTATTAGTATTAGTGATAGATGTGCCCCGAGTGTGAATAAAGACCGCTGATGATGAAAATGGCCTTTTCTAGTCTCCCATCGTTTGAGAACCATTCTATTTCCTGTTGAGGCGCGTCAGTTTTATCTAATTGTACTAATTGTAAAGAGGTGCTTACCTTCAAATCCCCGTCCATCACTGGGAGCGCGACAGCGAATGTGCCTCATCAGCAAAACCAGGAGCCCTGAGCTTAAACCAGCTGTAGTGCGACCACAGGCAAATACCAGCAACAGGACAAACCATCAGACGAAACAGAGGCACTGCTAATGTGGCTTCATTGTCATTTTGATATATTCATTTATTTGGATCTCCTTTAGCTTCCACAGAATGAGTATCAATTTCAGAGCATTAGACGCAAGCGCAACTCCAAAAGTAAGTTACTCAGCCTTATATCTAACCTGCGTTTTTATATTTATTTAATAGAATTTGATTGTTTTTTATGCGTGCCTCTATCTATCTTACTTTCAAGTTCAAGTTGTCTTTATTGTCCCACTAGGGGAAATTGGTTTTGCAGCAGCAATCATCTAAAAACAGGCATAAACAGTAAAATCACAAACATTGAAGAAAAACAAGAACAAGACAAATTGTCACAAAGCTAATTTTCTGTGCAAATATGCTGTAAATAGGTTTGTACAAGTGCTATGTAATGTTAAGGTGCTTCACAGCTGTTGGAATAAATGTAGTTCCCAACCGTTTTGTCCTACACCCAAGAACCCTATAGCGTCGTCCTGAGGGTAAAAGTTCAAACTGCTCCTTCTTACTTTTTTTTTTACTATCTTACTTTTTTTATTACTTGTTTCAGCATAGATCGAAGCGAATTCCTGATTTGCAACTTACCTTTTCTTAAAATGGAAATGCTTCTGATTCTGATTTAATTAGTTATTATGGTACTATTACATTATTTTTTTAATTTCAACAGGACTCAAGTATTGGGGCAAAAAGGGCCACACAGGAGCAAGAGGAGGAGCTGATTCTGACAGCGTGGCAAGACATGGTGAGGTGACAAGTGCTTCGTGTTAATTAAGTGTTAGTCAGAAACATTTTCAATAACAATAAACAATGAAGATGTGTGGAAGCTGCACAGGTCTCACTCAGTCTGCGGTTTAATCCAGAGAGCTTTTTTAAACCTACGCTCTATTATATTTTAAAGCTGGTCAACCTGATTTTCTACTCGCAAAAGGTGGAGTAATTAAATCCATGTGATTAGTTCCACGCTTTGAAAACAGTTTGCTTCATCGCTTTGTGTTAACATCCAGGATTAGCCAGTGGCAGTTTCAGATTAGACTTGACAGTGAAGATACCCACGGTGCTCAGCCAATCAGCTCACAGAGTCACACTCCGACTGATTGGGATCTATCGTCCAAGTTCACAGAGGATGCAAATGTGGAGTGAGGTCAGGAAGACGTTGTGTTTTTGTTAGTTAAAAAATAGCTTGAAGATCTTTTTTTGCTGATGAGGATAAACAAAATAAAATGATTTGATTACTGTAAATAATATTTCATAAGAACAGCAGTGCTGAGACTGGGAATACAATACACTCCACGTACATAATTCATATTTAGGGTTAAAGGTGAGCGTTAGTGACAACATCAGTGAGTATTTCAATAACGATACTCAGACAATAATGATTCTTCTTCTATGGCTAAAACCTGCTTCTACATGTGTTACATAATGATTCTCACAGCGGCAGCAAGAATGTCCTGGGTTTGATTCCACCTCCAGACTGTGTGGAGTTTGCATTTCCTTCCATTATCTGTGTAGGTTTTCTCCGGAGGCTCCGGTTTCCCTTACCACGAAAAACATCGTCTGAACGTAATGAGTGATTGAACGGTTGGTGACGAATGTTCGGCGTCTCATATCTGTGTGAGATATCGGTACCTTCAAAACAAAACACTGAAGCGTTTTGGGTGAAATGTGAAATACTTAATATAAACATAGATTACTTACTTACATTACCCAACACTATTATCAGTAATAGTAAACATAATATACTAAAGATACTAATAATGTAAATTTGAATAGGTAGGTTATCTGATTAGTACAAATTATATTGGATATTTCAGTTGGAAGTGTAAATTGTGTAAACATTATGTTATTGATGAAGCACCAGTGTTGATGTCCTGCGGTCTTGGTCAAAAATATTTCTTTAATATGGTAGTTAGTGCTTCGAAGGTTCATTCAATAAGACAAAAATGTAAAAAAGCTATTGTGGCCTAAATACCTGACATGTTTCGACGACATCCGGTAACAACAGCTGACAGAGACACGTCACACCATCAGTGCCTGACGAAGGCGGAAGTTTACTGCAGAGACATGTCAGTAATTAAGCAGCACTGGCTTCTTTACATTTGTGTCTAATCAAAACAACCTTCTCAGCCTTAAACCGAAGAGACATAATTAACTTATTTTTTTAAGTTCAGGGTAGTGTTCAACTTCGGCCTGAACCCTTTTGGTCTTGTCTAAATGTGGAATTTTTTCTTTTAATGTTGACCAATGACCGCAGTAACAATAAATTAACTAACATTAAGCAATTCAAAAACAGGAATTTGAAAGAATATGCCTGATGTTTGTATTACTTTTAATATCATACTATAAATGTGAACAAAACCACCAAAAAACTATCTACTGTCGTAAATACTGAGAATCTACACTGTTCACCACACACATAATCATGACAGTACCACGTAATAACAAGTGTGGTAAAGTTTAGGTTTGGCTCAAGTCAGGCTGGTACTTTCTTGACCTCTCTGCTGTTTTGAAACCAGAGAATGGACAATACAAAGTTTCAAATCTGCAGTAACACATGCATTTATTGATTTATTCCCAGTCTAGAGCCCTGCAGCAGCACGGTTTCCCTGAAGAGGCTCGATCACCAAGTGGAGCTCAGTCCTTTTTGTCCAAACAGAGACTGTCCAATCTGAGACCCAAGAGCAAAACCTGACCACGTGCTACAGCTGATCGATGAAAGTGAAGAGTTTCATTATGAGCAACAAAGTGGGGTCACTTTAGTTTGAGGCTGTCTCCACCTGCTGGTCATTTCCGGTAACTTATTTAAATGTGGACTACCTTCAAATTTATGTTGTTATTTTTGGTCACTGTAATATTAATAAACGCGTAGAGAATGTATTGTTTTGTTTTGTGTTAACAAATTAAGTATGAAAGTGAGTATTTATTTCAAAGTTATATTTATCATACAGCATTACAAAACAAACAAGATTACATTTAAAAAATATATGTTTTGAAAAGGGGTTGGACAAAGAAAATGCTTATTGGGCTCCAACCCCTCAGGCCAATTCAAAAGAATATTACACAAGTATTTTTATATATTGTATAAGAGTTTTGTATCAACAGGCACTGACAGGTAAAACATGTCAAAAAATTAAAAAAAATCTTCAAAAGCAGCATTATTTTCAACTAGTTATACAAGTGTAATCCAGTGTTTAAAAAATAATAATAATTCTAATAGGATGTCCTAATGTAGCGTTACTTTAGCTTCATCTTGATTCATCAATTGAATGATTCGTCAGAAGAAAAATCACGTTGTTACACAATGAACAAAATCAATTTAGGTCAGAACTCTAAAAATGCTAAAGCTAAAGTTATACAAAAGTCCTTGGTCTTTGAGAGAATATTTGTGAATATATTTGCACTTCAGTGTCCGCCCCACAGCAGCTGAGAGACTGTGTCAAGTCCATCTCTAGGTTTGAGTAAAGTCCTTATGATGTTGTGGTGCGGCCGTTTCTAATCCCATACTCACACTGCGCGCTCTCTGGGGCTGGGTGCAGGAAGTCCCGTGTTCTCCCGAGGGTGGGCTGATGGCACTGAGGGTGGAGGGGTTCAGGTTGATGACTGGCTGAGAGCTGCTGTGGTCCAGGTGGGCGGGGTCTGTGGGCTGGAGCAGGGCACAGGGCCGCGGGGAGATGGAAGACACCGCTCTGGTGCTTTGGGGCTGAGGTGGAAGCAGCAGGGACCTCGTAGATGGGGCCTGTTTGAGTGAATCTCCATCCTCCTCGATCCTCAGCTCCTGGGTTTCTTCTCCAAACTGCATGTCCAGAAGAGGTTCCCCAATGCTCCTCTGTTTGGAGAAGACTTTCTGCTTCAGTCTGGTATATACAGTATTCAAATCTATAACACCCACAGACACTACATGTAAATCTGACAACATAGATGCAATTTTACAGTAAGTGAGCATAAGCAGCATCTCAACAAAGTAAAACCAATTGGCGGAGAAATCTGTGAAATCAATTACCTTTTGACTGCAGGAGAATATGACTAAAATGTGTTTGAACCTGACTAAAGACTCCTATGAGTAATAAACAGCTCTGTTTGTAACAAGTCTCTCCATGGCCTCGCATCAAAATATAATAGTTAGTATGTTAGTCCTATATGAAACAGCCCTGACTCTGAGGAGCACAGGGACGGGACTCAGGACTAAACATGGGGAGGCTGCATTTCAGATTCATGCTGCTAAAATCAGGAACAATCTTCCTGAAAATGTGAGACAGGCCTATTCTCTGACAAAGTTTCATTCCAGGTTAAAAACAATTATGTTTAGCTGTGCATACAATCAAGTGATTTTATAATTGTATCTTTCTTTTGAATGTACTGTGATTATTTATGATTTTTAATGCTCTCTTGTCTTGTTCAGCACTTTGAGTTGTGTATGAATTGTGCTATACAAATAAACTTGCCTTGCCTAATAGATGACCGTTACTTAAACACCTTGGTGAGTCCATGAGATTTGAGTCTGTACTCACAGTGGAGGCCTCGTCGTCGTCGCTGATGCTGGGGTCCACACTGGGGTCCACACTGGGATACTGCCGTAGTCTCTGGAGCTGGGCTGAGGTGCGGCGCAGTGCTCCTCCCATCAGCCCGCTGGAGCTGGGCGCCACGTTCAGCAGGCGGTTCAACAGAGCCATGTTTGACTGACGACTGCTCGACTCCTCTGTATTTTCAGCAATGTTCTCCAAAGGCTGGAAGTGCATCTCCTCTTTAGGCAGCCTGTCAGACAGAGACGCACCAAACGACATGAGACAAGAGCATAGACTGTGACGAGAGAGATTTGATTTGAAGATGAGACAATTTCAACGCTTTCTTTGGATAAAAAAAACCTTAAAATGTTCTTGGGTTACTTTAAATAAATCAGTGTAGTGACATCAGAGTGTGCTTGAGGTGCAGATAAGTAATGATAATAATACTAATACATTTGTATAGCACTTTTCAACATTGTTTATAAAGGACTGCACAGTCAGCATAAAGCATAGTCAAAACACTAACATATAAAAAAGAAATACAGGAAATTAAAGCAGACAGACAACAAAGACTATGTGGAAAAGTGAAATACACGTTGACTTTAAAAACAGACAGTTAAAAACAGTGAAGGTGAAACTTACGCCATGTCAAAGGTGGAGCCCTGGAAAGAAGGTTTTCTCAGAACAAAGACTGTGGCAGCGGTGTACGGCGGCCGGGGGTTTGAGTCGTTCCAGTATCTGTCCCTTTGCATCAGCGGCAGGTCACCGTACATCTCATCCACCGCCATCATGGAGACCTGAGCAAACAAAGACACTCTATACAGGATGTACAACTTATATATATTCAAGTTCTATGTTGTGCTTCTTGTGCGGTTATAAGACTGAACAGAGCGCCCTGAGATCTGCTTCTCTTTGGAGCTCCTTCGCAGTTTCTTAATCATGCTTTTAAGAGCACTATGTTTACTCTTTTTGTCTGTCTGTGTGTGCTTTGTGGTGTTTGTGCCCCCGGTGTCTCCTGTTTGTATTCCAATTTAGTTTTTTTCTGCAAATGGCATCTCTTTCTCCCTGATGCCTTCTCTTTCTCCTCACACTCCAATAACATTATGGAGGTCAATTATTCAGCCAATTCTTCTGTGGTCTTCTCCCTCCTTATTCAACAAGCTCTCCATCATCCAAGCAAACATAACAAGGTTGCATCCACGTACATGCACAGGCGCACACCCATCATTGGCAAAAGTTTTATCCCTTCTGTCTTCTGTATTGACATTGTCTGTGGGAAAAAAAAATCCATCTGGGGAGAATACAGGTCTTTCTAAATGTATTTGCTTTGAGAGAACTTCTACAATACAAACAATAATAATACGTTTACAAAAGTGAAGATCAAAATAGTCAACATTCTACTCTGGTTATCACTCTAAAGAAATAAACTAAAATACAAAATACAAACAAATAAAAAGTGGTATGTTGAGCTGGTTTGTAAGAATGGCAGGAGTTTTCAAGTGTAAAGTAAGTTTGGCAGGTTTGGTAACGTGAATTAGCTTTGTTGCATGTGACAAATGCATATACATATAGTCCAACCTGAAAATTCCTGTCTATCAGCCAGTTGGTTTCAAAGTCATCGTCATCTTCACCAAAGGGATTTATAAGCTGTTCCGCCACCTGCAGGCCAAACGAGAAAGTGCAACACACCATCACACGTCTATTCTATTCGAGTTGCTTTGGGAAAGTTACTCAGCTGTTCACCTTGAGCCATCCAGCATAGAAGAAAAACTGCAGCAGGGTGAAGATGGGCACGTAGAGGTCGAGGTCGTGGCCGGGATAGCCCTGAGCCGGGTCCAAAAACTGACGACCGATTAAACAAACTAGAAAGAAACTGTACACCGCCAAAGTCACAACCTGCAGAGAGAGTTATTATAGATATTGTCTGTTTATTTCAACATATGTACCAGTTCATTGGAAGCATGACAAATCTATATAAATTTATGGGGAAGTATATTGAATAGTATTCCAATAGGGTTTTACTGCAAATAGCGAATAACCTGAATAGTATCAACTCTGCAAGTAGGGGCTGTAAGTTAGCTCTTGGGTGTTTCATATAAATCCACAATCATTTTACAGTTCTGTGCATTTTTCCTTCATTCCATACATCGTGGTAGTCTGCTAGAGTATTCTATGTCCTGGAGCAGTTGATGGGAGCAGAGCACAACAATCACACCATACTACACTCAGCTATGGACAGAGTGGCTCAGTGGTTAAAATCTTGGTCAGAATGGGGAAATTCTGTGTGGAGTTTGCATGTTCTCCCTGGGTGCTCCGGTTACCCTGACTACCTCAAACATGTACAAAATCCTCCAGCTCTGGTCCTGACCAAGATGAGCATCAACATCTGGAGATAGGTCCCTCTGCACTGTGACCACTGCTCCTGACAGACGCCCCAGTGACATTGAAGGATGTGTCGAAGCAGAGATGGGTCAAATTTCCCCACTGGGACAATAAAAGTTTAACTAACCAGATAACTGAATAATTTCCTCAAGTGAGTTCAGTCTTAACCTGAAGACTCATTATGTCTGGAAACCAAACTGTATTGACATTGGTTGACATATTAATGAATGTACCATGATTGAACAGTTGGTGATACTGAAGGGGGGTAAAACCGGTTCCAGTAAGGGCCAGTGTGGTTGTAGTTTTTTGTTCCATCCTGAGCAGGAGCACAACAGACTCCAACTGGACTCACCTGAGAAAATGGGTAGAGTCTGGTGTGCTCTGATGTAGGTTTGAACTAAAATCTGCAGCCAAACTGGACCTCTTTGACACTCCTGGTCATTTCCAAAACTAACTGAATCTACCTTTGGCCTCAAGTGGTTGTTGGCAGTACAATACAGTACGTTTGTCAAAGGTCTTACTTGTGTGTAGACCAGAGGAACACTGATCATATCGTAATGAAACAGCATGCTACACTTCCCCCGGAACACGTTCAGCTCCTGTTTGGACAAAATACAGCATTTAATGAACCAGAGTAAACTGAAAATACTGTGGAACCGCCGCGAAAGTATGTGAAAAGTAACAACCAGCCAAGTAACAAAATAAAAACAGACCAAAACCTAAACCTATCATGCTACCACCATTGAGTAATGTGTACGTGTACAAGTTGACTGCTCTTCAATGTTGGTACCTCCAGTAGAAGTTTCAGTGTGTTGTCGTCTTTGATCCTTCCCTCACAGCGAGCCACAGCGACCAGATTAGTAAACCAAACACAGGGAATCCAGTATTTGTTATAGGGGGACTGGAGACTTTCAAATTTCTTCCTCTCCTCTCTTGTCATGAATCCTGCATGAGAACTTTATTTCACAACAGCTCAGACTAGAGATTTATTGTTATTATGTGTGTGATGATAATTAAAGCTTTGTGTTGCATATTATATCAATGTATTTGTGTTGTAGTGACTTGAAGTACGGATTATGGTCCTTGGGGCACAACATGTAACTGGGGTTTATTTATCAGTAGTCAACAGGGGCTATGTGCAGTACTGTAGAAATATAATTATCAAAAACTTCCTTAAATTTTTTTTAGAATTAGATACAGTTTTGTTTGCAAGTCCTCCCCCTCCTCCCTGCACTGAAGTCAGGCCTCCTCCAATGGGCAAGTCTGATTATATGGGGTGGGAGGAGCCCTCTACCGATCCCTTATCTCCCTAGGCAGCCCATCGCAAAGTTGAGCTTCTCTGAAAAGAACAGTATTTTGCAATCATTTTGTTCTGGGCCGATGTGAAGTAATAAAGTTATTTTGCTAGTGCCCCTGAAATAGTTCTGATAGATGTAATTTCATGTTGTAGAAATGACATCCACAACATGAGGCCAAAGATTTTTAATGGGAATAAGTAAAGCATAATAGGTGTCCTTTAAGTTGGTGAATATAATAGGTTGCGCATGTTGCACATTTCCGTGGCTCTCACACACCTGCCTCCACCACATGGTCCACGGTGGGAAAGCGTTTGAAGACGGCGGTGCTGACGGAGCGCAGGATGAGGAGTGCGGACAGACTCGCGTAACGCATCAATGTCCTTCTAAGCAAACGACCGCGTTCATCGCCGCCCTGCAGGCCACCGGAGAGAATGCACATGAGCTGGTCAGGGAGCGGGATGCAGGTGTACTGACTCCACCAGCGATTCACCACCAGAGTCACATAGAAACCTGCTCCAGAAAGATGAAAATACTGACATGACTGGAAAACTGAGAAATATCCATTCAGAAGGATTTGTTTTAAGGGAAACATACAAAAATATCATTGTAAATCTCTCCATTATGAGATTAATAAAATTGTATCTTGTCTAATAATCTCTGCTACAAAACACATAAGGAGTTCCTGCTTTGTTTTGGGAAAAGATAAATATATATATATGTAGTATATTCTCAAAAAATAGTATACAAGAAGCAGGCCAAATGATACCAGACATATGTAAGTAAACAGTAAGTCGCCTTATATAGTGGTGTAAACAGTTACTTCTGGGCACTCCGGGTTTAACAGTAAGGCAATACAGAAAACAAACTTTTCACGTGAGGGAAAGATGCTGAGACGTCAACCGCTCTTACAAACCTTATCATTACAGGTCCCCTTTAATGGACATCTTGAAACAGTGTGTTCCTAGTTTAGATTATGATAAATTATTGAAATTCTAAACCTTACCTAACACAAAAGACATGGGGATGAGACTGGCGTAATGGTTACAGTAAATGGCGAGCTTTTCAAAATATCTCTTCTGTTCGTCATAAAGGAAAAATCTGAGGAGGAACAACAGGTACATGTTTTAATTCTATACAAGTAGAATAAGTAGAGTACAATTAGCTAACTAAAGTTCAATCTTTATCTTAATTCAAAAATTGTGGTATAGTTTGAAATTATGTGGATGATGCTTTCTTGAGTGTGACAACGACTCACTTAAGTTAGACAAGCTCAAGACCTCTTCAGACAACAGAAGCTAAGTAGTGCAGGGTCCGGTTAATAGTGTGATGGGAGACCGCTGGGAACATCAGTAGCGACTGAGGCTCTAAAGTGGCAAAACACTTTACCCAAATGTCCGTGTGTACCAAATTTCCTTGTGTGTGTATATGTGTGTGTGTCAGGGATGTATTGGCGTGTGTTCGTGTGGTGGTGGTTGTCGGAGGGGATGATGCCGCAAATTGGCAGCCTTGCTTCTGTCTGACAACCTTAGGGCTGCTGTGGCTACAGATAATAATGTCATGATAATACTTATTTTATTACCATTACTGCACACATTAGTGCGAACATCTGTATTTTTATTTCTAATGTTTCTAAAATAATGTGTTTATAGTGATAAACATTTGCATTTATTTCAAACAGATCCAATGCAAACAGCTAAATGTTCAGTTTATTTGCATGTAGCTTTTCTGAGGTCCACATCAAGCACATTACTTACAGTTGAACAACCTCAGCGTAACACACAATTAAAACATGTCGCCCTCATGCCTCAAACAGCTGTCCACACGGATATGTCTCACCTGTATGTGATGCTGATGGCAGCGTACATGGCAAAGAACGCCACAAACTCCTTGTACAGAACTTTGTAAATACTTCCTTTCCAGGCGAGGAGCAGCTTGGAGAAGCCGCAGAAGCGAGCGTTTGCGACTCTGGCCGTGTAAGTGACCGTCATGGTGGAGACCAACTCAACGCTCAGTGGAGATGGACATAAACAGTGCAGCCTGTGGAATGTATGTATAATTGAATATATGTCACATGAATACAGCTCAAACAAGAAGATGAAATGATTCTAGTCTACACTTTGTTATTAGCATCAACCCATCGTTCAGACAGCAGCCCAACACACATCTCTATATTGACTTTGAACAAACCAGGCAAAAGCAAGCTTATTGTGCAAGCTTTGAGCAAAATTCAAACAATACACACCTGAACCGGGAGAGCTGTTATTGATGCCACTTGCTCAGCACATCTTTGCGGTTTACACATAAAGTGGAGCCTCGTTTTCTGCGTCCACGGGCTGATGCACACCACCGCAAATCCCCAAAACAAGGAGGAGCTCATTAGTGCAGCCCCCGACCGGGACAATTGGATCTGCTGATGGACTACAAGTGACATGCCAAAGCAACAGGACACACGCACTGTACAGCATCCAGTGGACCGTGGCAAACCGCTTTTTAGTAGCTTTTCTAGAGAGATTATATCAGCTACGCAAGTCTATAGGATGTTTCTTTTTTTATTCTTTCAGTGTTCATCTATGGCAAAAAGTTGGAAAAATATGCAGAAAGTACAGCAGATTTAAAATGGACTCAACACAAAAAGCTGAATTTACACACAAGGAAGTCACATTTATGGTCTTACAAACATTGTTCTAACTAATGAATGGAGTTACATTAACTTACAGGAAGTATATGTCTAGGAAATTAAATCATGTCCAAATTTAAACAAACCATATGTAATTTTCAATTACATCGACATCTTTAATATGTCTGCAGATAATAGGTCAACATGTTCTAATCTTCTTTGACCTTTTCTGGACAAACATTTTAAGTTTAAGATGTTCTTACTTAGAAGGAGGAGAATGAGCCGGTTTGGGTTTGCCTGTTTTCTTTGTAAAATGTTTTTTTTTTCAATAACATAAATCACAAACAAAAGAATTGCACCACACATTTGTTTAAATGAAAGCAGATTAAAAAGATAACTCCAGCAGAAGTTGGCATCTGTAATCTGTGTTTAGGGGCCTATACTGTGTCACAGGCAGGACATATGAGGGCAATTTTATTTTATTCTTTATCTTATCTTAATTATATTGTCTATTATCTTAAATAA
>JAPMNZ010929816.1:0-12909 GCA_029875035.1 Pomatoschistus microps | reverse complement strand
GTTAAAGTGAACCAGACTTGGTCCAGTTAAAGTGAACCAGACTTGGTCCAGTTAAAGTGAACCAGACTTGGTCCAGTTAAAGTGAACATGCGTAAATAGGAATTGGTTTGTGTTCACGCTTCATTGGACTTTCATCAACAGCACAACCTTTTTTCTTACCTGACTTCTTCTTCCATCTTCATTGGGAACAAGTATATTACTGATTGAAATAAACCTAGAAAACAACACACTTTTTTGAACAATTCCTTCATATTAACTTCTGTTAATAATGTATTGTGCACTGATAGAGAAATAATGTAGCACTGTTACTTTGGGTAGTAGTAAAAATGTATTGGTGAAAAGTATCCAAGTAACAAGAGGTACTGTCTAATCCATGGCCTTGGCTCCCAACCAGGAAAAGGTTCCTTGCCCTCCTCAGGTGGGGGGAGAAGGCAAGGCACCACCATGAAGTGACCATTCACCTTGTTTTTTTTTACGAGATGGGAATATTAAAAATGTTGGAACGCTTGTCTGGGGCTGATCAGCAGAATCATCCATAGTGAAATGCTACTGCAGTAAAGTCTGGCAGCAGGCTTCAGTGCATCATTGGTGTTCTGTGACTGTAGGAAATAGTGCACACTACTACTCCTGCTGTCATTAGGTTTGTTCATAGTACCCGTACAGTTCTTACTTTTGCTCAATAGGTTCCAAAAGATCAATTCCAGGTTGCACCTCTTTCTCTGGATTATTTGTCTCCACATTTGTGCTTATTGTGGCAATGTACATTCCAGCTGAGGCCACGTTGTGAGTGTAGGATACCACAGATATGAAAATGTCTGAGGGGAAAAAAAGGAAAAAAATAATAGTTAGTACTGTGATGTGAGACCCGATCACAAACACCGTGTGCCACAAATCAGAAGCCTCACTTCTTTCAGTTTTCCCCCAGTGCAGCTGTAGCAATTGTGAATGAAGAATGCCATGTGAAGCTCTATATTTGTCTATATATGTAAGTCCTATGAATAATAATAATAATTATTATCCCTTGTGACTGGTCACTGACTGCAGCACTGTCATGTATAAAATAGTCCCACATCATTCCTCCACTTGAAAAAAATCCATGTGTAATGATATCCTGCAGAAGTACCTGATTTGCGGTCGAGTTGTGTCTGTGGGATAATGATCTGGCAGGAGCTGGCCTCGTGGGTGTGTTTGATGGGGTGGTTTAGTAAACAGATGACTCTGATCACACGGCCCACTTTTCTCACTCGACTGGGAACGTAGCTGGGGTCACAAACCAGCTGCTTACAGTAGAACAACTGCACACAGAGTACACAACTGCAGTACGTTCCAACACCAGTCAGAGCGACAAACCAGTCAGAGTGATAAACCAGTGCCTCGGGTCTATTTGCCTTCACATTGCAGTAAAGGTAACAACTTGTGAATACCTGCAGTATACTTTATGTATCCAGGGTTATACATTATAATAGTTTTAATATATAGTAGTCTGTATTCATGAAAACAGAAACCAAAACTGCACGTTGCCTTTTACATTATAAAAAGGTATACAGTTAACAAATAACAATACTACAATTTACAATTATACGTATTATTTACATTTACCTTTCCCTCTGACTTTACTGCTTTCACTTTACCGTTCTCCATCACAATCTCATCAACCGGTCGGTTCAACAGGAGCGTCCCTCCATACTCTGCATTTAACCTGAAAGAAACAGTGATTTAATTCATGAATAAATTCAGAAAATATATGATAGAAGTACCTTGCAAAGCCCTGTGCTATTTCTCCCAGGCCGTACAGGGGATAGAGATACGGACTGCCGCTGTGCCGGGACTGGGACTGACAGTAAAGTCTGATCATCCGGATGGTCTCTCTACACGGCTCGTCCAAGTAGCTAAAGACAAGAATATAGCATTTCAAAATAAAAAATGGACACAGATGCCAATGAGAGCAGGACTTGATTAGTAAACCCCAGTTGCCGTATGTAACTAAGGTTCTATGAATATGTTGCAAAGCCGTTAAGGAGAAGATCAAACGATCAACCGCTCCAATCACCTTGACGTCCTGGCGTGGGCCAGTCCCCTATTTATGGGCCCTGCACCACAGCTTGTCTCCTTTCGAACTCAGCCGAAGAAGAGAGAAAGGAACAACACTTCTTGGCAGCTATTATTGGCACCGATTTTTTCTCCTCTGCTGATCTTGCGGTGGCATTGTATTAACCAGACTCAATTTAATTGTGGAATAAAATGCAATGTAATGCCCTTTGTACAGAGTGCAATGTTCCTCGATTTTTTCTTTTACAAAACCATGTAACAGCATAAAGCAATACATGCCAGTAATACATTACTTTTGTATCGCTTTACTCTAGACACAAGTGATTACACATCCAATAATAGCTTAAACATGATTCTTTCTTTTTTTACTAGAAAGAGATTGTTAACTTGGCTGAATAGTTATTATCATTGAGTATAACAATATCATGTCCTGGTTTTGTTTTCTCCAAAATTCACCAAAACACATATTATATATCAAGATGTCTTTTCATAAATCCCAAACTTAAGTTTGGGATTGTCATAGAAAACATGTTTATATGTAAATATAAATGAGACCCCAGACCTGGTGTTGTTGCGTAAGGCGATAGCATGTCCTGTGAACTCCATCACATCGAGCCCCAGGTCAAAGCGGGAAAAGAGGTCTCGGGATGTGGTCTTGCTTGGGTCTACATCCTGGTATGTCCTCGGGTTTTTGACATCAAAGTTCAGGGCAAAAAGAAGCAGCTTCCTGAACCGTCTTTTATCAAACATGCCCATAAGATCTGCAAAATAAAGCATACAGTAAGTGATAATACAGAAGACAGAACAATTTACGATTACTGAAGGTAGTGCACAAAGAGGGAGAAGGTCTACTATTGATATGAGTGAAGTGTGGGTAAAAAAATAATAGGGTTAGTTACAGTAAACCCATAATGTTCTGCAGAATAGAAATAAAACTGTACAATAACAACAACAACAACCTTACCTGAAACTTGAGCGTCTTCTTCAGTAGCTGGAACTTTGTACAGTTTTCCACTTTTGTAAACATAACTGCCTTCGACCACTTTGAAGTCGAGATAACGTGTAACATCAGTGTAGACCAATATTTTCACCAGCTCCTCTGATCACAAAACAGAGGAGCAGGATTAAAAACATTCTAAATAAGTAAAAAGCTTTATTATAATCTCACCTCCTGCCAACAAGAATTTAGGAATGAGATCCACATTCCATTCATTTCCACGACACATGGTTTTCGCAGGACCCGGAATTTTAAATCTTTTGTATAGCTTTTTCAAAGAACATTTTAGTCAAGAGCTTAGTTTAAACATAAATGTGACAGAAGCTTACCTCCTCTATGGGTGAAATAGACGTACTCCCTCCTCCATGATACGGGTGGTTATCAATGTGGAGAACCTTTTTTCCACTAAGGGACATTAATCCAGACAAGATACACTCCTAAAACAAAACAACAACGATACATTTACTCTGTGTCATGAGATGCTGATGTTCTCTAAGAATGTCACATTATTATACTGGTTGAGATAAATATATGGTGTGGTTGTTATCAAAATAATGGCCTTTCACTTCTGACAAAACTGATTTTCAAAACAATTTGACGGTAACTCTTTGTTGCATGTGCCTTGGGGCTGAATGACGTAGGAGATCCATCACGTAAAGATCAAGTCACTAACCATCTCTACCATAACACAGTGTCCACACAATGTCCTAAAAAAAGAAATATGTACAGATCTGCAGGCATGGAAATCTACCTTTTTCCACCTTTTATTTTCTTCCACTGCCAAAGCAGAAATCTGAATCTCTGCATAATAATGCTTTATATTGTATAATCCTTCTCATCACTCTCAAAGCAATCTATAGTATATGACCCCGTCCCGCTATGCAGTTTGAGCCTTCAGCTATGGGCCTCTGACCCTATGCTCTCTTCTACACCATCTAAATCTATTTTAATGCACCAACAATCCAACACATAATCCACCAGTCTTGCATCAATGCCCACATTCATTTTTGTATTCTAGTTTTAGCATTTTAACTTGTTTGATAGGGTTTTTGATAGGTATTTTGAAAAGCTTTCCACGATAGGGACATTCCTGGAACAGAGTAGGTCAAAAGCATGATAATTAAAACAATAGTAATGATTAAAAGTGTCATGTGTTTAAATAATCCAATTTAGCATAGACTTGAGTCTATAACTATTAGACTAAACAATCCAATCTGTAACAGTTTGATGAAAAATATATCTTACCTTGGGTCCAGTTCCTAGCACAATAGTGTCATATTCTTCCATCTTCACCTGTCCTGTGTTGGTTTGCTCTGGTTCAGTTGCCGCTGCTCCAAGTGATACTCGATGAGTCCCTTTGATATAATCTTCTTAAGGCAACTTTGTGTGTATATCTGACCGTGAGGTTTGTAAGGTGAGCTACTGCCAGAGAAAAAAAACGACCATAAAATCCAACTATAAATTGCACAGAAACTTTGCCAATAGTTTTCGCAAGTTGACTGATAAAGGAAAATAAAATATATCTCATGAGCTTAAAATGTCAAAACGCTATTATGATTACAATGAATGCATACAGAGGGGCAAAGTACACCCAGCATTGCCCACAGAATAACAACACATAATAATATTTGATGTTTTTATATGTGTTGTGTGTTTTCGCTCCGCCCTCTTCGCGCAGCTACGTCAGTGAGAGAACCCGGAAGTGTCCTGTCTGCGGCAACAACTCAGCAGCAACTTTTCCACTTGGCTGAAGAACTAACGTGAAATTATAATAACATTGTAATATATCAATGGAATAACTTCACTCATCTCAAGATGTCGTCTGCACCACCTGTAAGATACATTTTGGCTGAACGAGTCATTTTATCCTTTAAGTTGCGCGGAAGCGGAAACCTAATGTACAACTCATTTCATTATAATGATGTATAACAACGTGTAATAATTTCCCCAATTAAGAAAATAACTTATTAAGGGTGGACTGAAGAGGATAATGTTCATGTTTGTATGTGCGCTCTGCGATTTCATGCACGTGGTTTACTTTTTATTGAAGTAAATAATATTCATGAAGCTACGCTGATTGTTTTGTACTTGGAATCATTTATCATTTATTTTAGTTTAGGATGAGCCAAACTTATCTGTTTTAGCGGTGTATATTCTTTCAATAGTACATTCTTCATGCTTTCTAGACTGAGACTTCACCCATCCACTGTTTAATTGCTTTTTACTTGTATTTTTACCCAGTTTTCGGACACGCCCTTGAACCAGCACAAGAGACTGTCCTCCAAGTCCAACCCTGGGTTTTTGGAGCGACTCAGTGACACAGCAGGCGGGACATTTGTCGGTGTTGGACTCTTCTTCCTGTCCATTTATATACTATTTACTAATGAGGTAAATTCAACATTTTCCTTTCACATGAGTTTTCCCACAACAGATGGTAGGTTCGATACCCGGTCATCTCCTTGTCCTATCAGTACAGTTGTTGACTTTTGTGTCCTGCTGACCCCATGGAAGATCCTGAAGGATGTCGATTTTTTTTAATAGAAAAGGGTCAATGATTGGTTATCATATTTACCTATTATTTGCACAATACTGTGGTTGTATGTGGGCAGGCAGCAGGAAATAATTGTCAATGTAAAGTACTTTGAGCAAAATGTTTTGTATGAAAAGTGCTTTTGAGGATGGAGTATTTTGTACACATTGTCAGGATGTTTGCTTTCAGGGTCGTGCGTTGCAAACAAAATTATCTCTGGATGAGGGACTGTCCCAGGTTGTGCCTTTGGACTCTTACTTTGGCCTTGATCCTCAAAACAACAACCGTTTGGTTCATTTGACAGCAAAGCTTCACACAGCTCAGGTAAAACAATTGCTTTCAATTATAACCTTCCACGTGTTTAAACATGATATCGTCCATGTAGCCTCTGCATGATCCAAACTATAGAGTGGTGGTACAAGCCGCAAAGCTGAGACGGGAGGTGGAGATGTATCAGTGGGTGGAGTATTCAGAAAGCAGGTGAGTTAGTCTAAAGTTAAATGTAAATGTAATAGTTTAGTGGTATAGCACTATAATACAGGAAATATTGCTCTACTTCCCCTCATACAGAGCGTTGCCCTTCCTCTGGTTCATACTCATAAAGGTATTCTTCAGGAAAGGACCAGATGATTACATTTTGGTGTTTTGAAGCTGACTTTTCCTAGATCACTGTCTGGATTGTTTTTAAATGAATGGAATGGAACTGCGACTCTTGGCGGAGGACTGCCTTTGGAGTTTATTGATTAATAATTGGTTTAGGCTACTTTTCTTTTGGAGCATTACTTCAACTGCTAGGTATTGCAACAATCTGCCTAAGAAATTAAACAGTGATGTAGAACCATATCCAAATAAATGGTGTTTTCCTAAACTGTACAGAGTTACCCTTTGCTGATGGAGTGAAACCAAACCACTCTAAACTCCCTTAAGCCTTCAGACTAAATGTTGCTCATCAGAATCATAGAAAAGAAAGATACTGTCGTCATCCTACTAAATACGGCGATTCCAATTGAATATCGGCTCCACTCACTAATGTAGCATTTAGGTAATTTTATCTATTTAATTGTTCAAACAAAGTTGGTAGTCTTTGACTCGTAAATGTTGAAAATATGCGAATGCTATTTACAGGGACTACCAAGAAAACGGTGAGACAAAAACCGAAACGACCTACACGTACAGTAAGTTAGTTTTGATCTTCGTCTTCTGTCCTCAGTTTGGCACAAAGTATTACTTATTTTATTGCAGATACCGAATGGAAATCCGAATTGGTCAATAGTCGTAACTTTGACAAGGAAATTGGTCACCAGAACCCAAGGTACTGGATACTTAAATTATTTTTTATTGATCAGCTGTCTGTAATTTGTCTTGTACAATTTAATCTCAGTGCTATGGCTGTTGAGAGTGTGACTGTGGTGGCCCCTGAAGTCCGAGCTGGGCCTTTCCTTTTGTCAAAAGGTATATTCCAGCATTATTATTACTATAATTGTTTGAATACATGACTCATTGAGATGCTTATCTCCTTCAGGACTTATTGAAAAAATAAACAACTTCCAGACATTAAGCTTAAGAGATTTCAATGCCATAAATTTAGATCCTTTTCTCACAATTTTGGATGACTACTTCTACCACACTCAATATCCACACAGACCAGAAGTGAGTACCAGAAGTGAGGAAGATCAAGGAAATGCAAAAACTGCACATGTTTTTTGTTTACTCTTTAGGTTGGAGATGTGCGCGTAAGATTTTCTTTTGCCGGACTCAGTGGAGAGCAGTCTTGGCTCGGGCCACCTCATACAGTGAGTGATCATTGTTAATAATAAATGGAATAGTCTGTACATGTTTGTCCGTTTTATACAGGTGAGTATTGTGGCAATGCAAAGAGGAGAGCAGCTGATGCCATTTAAAACTAAATCGGGGGATAATTTGGAGTTTCTTTACTTGGAGAGTCTATCAGCAGAGGTATTTACATTTTCTCTTGCTTTTATAATAATGTATTCTTTTAGTTTTCATAATAAATGTATGATTTCCCTGCTAGGAGATCTTTGCTCAGGAGCACCAGTCCAACAGCATGAAGACCTGGGGGCTCAGAGTGGCCGGTTGGGCTCTCATGTGTCTGGGTATTCAGCTTGCCATGCGCATTATCTATACTCTAGGTAAACAATACTTTAAAAATGTCTTTCAGTTACCAATTTTCCATTTTATTTACTGATTGTGTCTTTCCAGTGGACTGGGTTCCTGTCCTGAGAGAGCTGGTGTCAGTGGGTATTAAAATTTTTGCTCTGTGCTTGTCCTGCTCACTCTCTCTGCTCGTCATTGCCGTTGGTTGGTTGGCATATCGCCCCCTTGTGGCATTTTCCTTGGCCGCAATAGGGTTGATTCCATTGTTAGTTGCGCGTTCAGGATTCTCATCCAAGAAAGATGAATGACTATTGAACTGAATGTAGTTTGGGTATGTGTGGAGTCTGTAACATTTGTTACTGGATTTACATTTTTTCTGTTATATTCAAGCTATCAACGTTTTCTGTTGCTTATACCTCAATTGTGTGTTCCTTATTAGCATGTAAGTAGATTTAGGGGATATACGTTCTACAATATTTATTTGCATATGCCAAATAAATGCAACCTATATTGCAGATGATTGTAAAAATGGATAAAGGAAATTGTACTGTTAATCGTGTGCATAATAAACCATGTTTTTTAGCTGCTTGTTGGAGTTCCCGCCCAGAAATGAGATTTTACAACTACACTATAACAAACACAAATGGAAGGTTGATAAATGTGAAGCATATTTATTGTGTGCAATGCCTTCAATGGCATCCTTTTTGCAGTAGAGTAGATTTATAGGTTTTTTTTTATGTTCACATACACAGCACTTTAATAGCATCAACATAGACCTTAAATTGTGTTGATGTTAGTCCCATTACATGTTAAATATGTACTATGGAAAGCTCTTTACAAATGTATTACACAAAAATTTGCATTTTACCAAAAAGCGTTTCCAGTTTTAGTGCGCACCAAAATTTGCGTATGGTGCGCACCAGCATTTATTTTTCTGTTGCAGACATATTTGAAGGACTATGGTCACAGTGTACAGGTACTTCACCCTATTGGCTGCAGAAACATTCCTTAGATCAGCAGTGGGGCTCAAGCACTTAACTGTAGTTGGCAACTTTGACTCGACAGTCCCCAGGCCAATTTCCATTAGAGAAATAATTGTGGGGATAAAGTCAATATGGCAGATTTACTTCTAGGTTTAAGTACAAAATGTATATCCATTACCTCAAACTTGAATACTGGCAGAACCTGACAACTGGCTTAAGACAAAAAGTAAAAGCATTACACCCTTAGTAAAAACTGGGAGAATAGTCTGTGTGGTTTGGGGCCATCTGCCGAGACTTGACTCAAGATGCGGCAGGGAGCAGTCCAAATTTTACAGCAGGAGACATTTGTTGGTCTTCTTGCTCTTCTTGGCTTGTAGTGCAGCCCTAGTGGCCATCTCAAAAACTTCCCTCACGCCATCTTTTGATTTTGCAGAGCACTCCATGTATCCAAAGGCATTAATTCTGTTCGACATGTCCCGGCCGTCCTCTGGTTTCACTGGTTCCTAAATTAAACAGAAAAAAATGGTCACTTATGTTGACAATTTTACCAGATTGACCACATAGTAACTCACATGCCAATAACAATCATTCTGATATCTTATTTATCTTGACTATTCCACAAAATGATATGTTTGATTTAAATCCATATAGTTTAAACTTTCAATTAGATTTATTGTACTCAAGTACTCATAAATGCAAAAAAAGACTTCCCATGGCTGTACCCTTATAGATCATTTATTTACCTGCTTCATTTTGGCGAGTTCCCTTCGAGTGTGTTCATCGTTGCGAAGGTCCTTTTTGTTTCCCACCAGTATAATGGGGACATTGGGGCAAAAGTGCTTAACCTCTGGAGTCCACTTTTCAGGGATGTTTTCTGGACAAGTAAATGAAATGAATGAATCTTATGTCACATATTAACTTTGTGTGGATCTTTGTATAATTCAATGAGTGGATGGAGTTATATTCACATAAGTTCAGTGTTAATCGCAGATAGTTTACATTTTTATAATGGATTATAAGATTTTACCAAGACTGTCCGGACTATCAATGGAGAAACACATTAGGATCACATCAGTGTCTGGATAAGAGAGGGGCCGCAGTCTGTCATAGTCTTCCTGACCAGCTGTATCCCACAACGCTAGTTCAACCTGCCAAAAGTAATAGCAAGAAACAAAAATGTATCATGTTTAACACATTCCTTCAATACCTTTCTAGGGGTATTCATTTAAGCGACTCCAATTCTCCTAAACATGTTATAATAAACAAATAAGATTAAAATAGGTAAAATGCACAGAAAAAAACAGCTTTTATTGAAAAAAAAAAATTGGAGCTATAGATGGAAATCCGTGTTTCTATGATCATGTATTATTATAGGCGTTACCTGTTTTCCGTCCACTTCAATGTCAGCTACGTAGTTTTCAAAGACTGTGGGCACGTACACTTCAGGAAATTGGTCTTTACTGAAGACAATCAGAAGACATGTCTTTCCACAGGCACCATCTCCTACAATCACCAACTTTTTCCGAATTGCTGCCATAACTACAAAAAGAAAGGTATATGTCACAAACAGTGTGAAACAATATTATTCCAAGACACCAACGCACGCATCGTATGTTTCCCCCTGTATCAATGAACTGTCTTGTTGACAGCAGACTACTCTGACATCATCAGCTGTTTCAACTTGAGCTACTGATGAAAGTATTCACTTTGGCGTTACACCAAGAGACACAACTATATAACAAGAAGAGGCCTCAGTCCTTAAGTATTCCTGCAGATGCGGTGAACACAAACATCGTTTTTTTTTAACCTGCCACTGTAATCAACAGATCGATATAAACAACACTTAGCTTGTTTTGATATATACCTGCATTTATTCGCAACAAAGTACGAGATATGTCTTAAATATAACAACAACGATGAGCAAAGAAAGTAATACTTCAAAACACGGAAGGGCAACCAGAGACTTAGCATTGGGCTAAAAGGAGGAGGTATTTGCTAACGCTAGCTGTAAGTTATCTTTTCTTATAAAACACAACCCGACATTGCTTCAAGATGTGTTACAACGAAATAACAATAAAGTTAAAGCTGTAACTAAGGTACGCCGCTGTCCAAACAAACTTACATACGCGAATGTGGACTTTTAAGAGCAGAAGTAACAGACCGGCTTGCTGGAACTTGCTTAGTGCTATCTTAGCGTTAGCATGGTCAAAATAAACGGAAGTCGACTTCTGGTTAGCTTAGCGCAATCACAAAACCTGGTCGTTAACAGTAGAATTATAAATATTAACAGAAATATTTGACAGTTAACTCAAATGTTCATACCCACCGATGACTTATGAAAATTATACCCAAAACAGTGTGTTTTGTTGGCCTCTGTAGGAGTTGGTGAACGGGCCCTACAGCTCCGGATGAAACAGCAGCAGAAGTGGGAGCAGCGCGAGGGGAGGGGCTACGACTCCAACACTGTTATTACCATAGACAGGGGATATTGTTACATGTTATTGATTTATGTGAGGCATTATAAGTCCCAAAAATAAGTCCACCTATAATTTAGCATAGCTCATAGACTTTTTTGGTTGTTCCTTGGTGTGACAGAAAAATAACATGTATCACATTTAAGGCGATACCCCCTAATTATTATCCCATATTAGGCTTTACTTTTTAGAACAAATTCTACCAATATGTTTCAAATATAAATGTGCAATATCAGTATAAAGCATACCATACTGATTATTTAAAAAGTGACGCGGAAAAAAGTGACCCGAGCTGGAAGCTCTTTAAAGATTTTGGGACTCGTTCAGAATACAGCAGCAAGAATCTTAACATGTACCTAAAGGAGGGAGCACATAACTCCAGTGTTAAGATCACTCCACTGGCTTCCCGTGGAGTACAGAATAAAGAATAAAATCCTTCTTTTAACATACAAAGCCATAAATGGCTTGGCTCCTTCATATCTTCAAGACACATTAATGTCGTACAGCCAAACCGAGCACTGCGCTCGCAAAATGCCAGATGTCTGGTGGTTCCTAAGGTCTCAAAAAGCCCTGTCGGCGGCAGAGCATTCAGCTACCAAGCTCCTTTACTGTGGAATCAACTTCCCATCCACGTTAAGGAAGCAGATACGGTCTCCATTCAAGGCCAGGCTTAAAACAAATTTTTCAACCTTTGTTAAAAACTTGAACCTCAATGAACTATTTATCGTGAATTACACACTTTCTTTGGTGCTGTAACCTGGGATAGCCTAGCCGTGGCTGCTGCGGTCTCTCCTTCGGTCCGACACAAACTCTACATTCAACACTATAGGCTTAAAACAGTCCTCTTCAGTTTAGCATATGGTTAGGTAGGTTGGACTCGGGGAAGGGAGTCAATTGGGAGAAGTATGGTAACTGGAGCACTATCCTCTCCTCCTTCCTACTTTATCTGTCTGCGTTATTAGGATTTGACTGTAGTCTGTTCATTGCTATTCACCCAGTTGTCCCATTGTCTGTTTCATGGCACGACTACAGGACCTCTGAACCCGGCCCCCTCCATCTACACCTGCGGACTGCCCGGCCCGACCCGCCTGGGAGTTTCTTCAGTCCTGCACCAGACCTGACCACGTTCTACAACTGCTGAGCTTAGGTCCTGGATCTATAGCTCGTCTGTCCGTGGGAGCGGATCCCTCTCTCAATGTGGATCTCCCCGAGGTTTCTCCCTCTGAATTTTTGAGTTTTTTCTTTGCCGATGCAGGAGGACAAGAAGGACTGCGGCGGTGATCCAGGACACTTTAACATATGGACCAATACCATGTGTTCTATTTTTTGTGTATTAAATGTTGATTCTCTGATCTGTGTTGGCGATTTCAGCGGTTTTGATAGGTCCACTGAGATGACTGCTGTTGGGATTTTGGGATATCCAAGAATAATTGTACATTTTTGTTATTTTGTCATTGAATATTTTACAGCAATGCAAATTTATATGGGCCCTTATTTCTACATGCAAAAAATAAACAAATTAACTACAGCGACAACACAAAATGAATCCATTTGAAACAGATAGTTATCCTAGAACTAAGTAACCAAGAAGTCCCAGTGAGTAAGCAGCAATGAGGAGAAGAGGGACATTTTGGTAATTGAAAGACACCTATGAAATGCTTTGTTGTTGTCCATGAGCCCCAGCCCTGGTCCCATTGAACTGACGACGCCACACACACGTTACAATTAGGAAACGTATTTATTATTGGACAATGACAATAC
>JAPMNZ010929786.1:0-38180 GCA_029875035.1 Pomatoschistus microps | reverse complement strand
GCTCGGCTGATGTGTATTCTTGTTCTGAACCACATAACCCCTAAAACTACTAGATTTTGCACTTAAATCTTGGGTTCCTGCTTAAATTGTCAGCTTCATGGCCTGGAAATGTCATCATGCAAATTTACCATGCTTTTTGCGACTCCATAATAGACTACATAATCTAGTACAACCTCATTTTGAAACCCTATCACATTAAAAGTCAGCCTTTGCAAATGAGGCTCTGCTTCTCGTATACCACTTTTCCCTCTGAGTGCTCATGCCGGCGTGGTCAGTGTCTCAGCCTCTCAGTGTGTGGGCCAGGCAGTGCGGGGGGTTAAGGGGTAAGGGGGGGTACGTCAAGGATCCCCTGCCAGCCACCCAAGGGTCCCTAGTGGGGCTAATGGAGTGTAGAAAGAATATCAATTAAAAGGTTATAAATATTTAAGAGCAGACATATTCAATAATATAAGGGTGGGGGGCCAGAGGGATTTTTTCCCCCTCAAGATGAAAGTTGTGTTGGCGATAAATGTCACAGGCTTCCGTTGGAGACGAGAGTCAACGTGATGGATGTTTTGGACTTTAACACAGAGATATTGCTATTCTGGTCTAGTGTCAATCACAAATTCATAGATCTATACTTTCTAATATTAATCCTGAGAGAGGTTGTAGCTGCATAACCATTGGATATAAAAAAAAATCATTTTGATTGAAGGAAACATGTAATAATAAATCAATATAGTACTTCACACCGTATAAACACTTTAAATGGTGACATAGATTTGTATTCCTTATAAACAACAAAATTAAGGTTTAGGTAAAGACATATTTGCGTGTGCTTATAGAGGCCAACCTTTCACGAGAAAAGGACAACCACAGTCCAGACTTGAGGGACCACAATCCAAACAAAAAGAAACATAATGCATCTAGCTAGAATACTTGCCAGATGTACTAACACACCATTATTTCTTGATGCTTGACCTAAGAGCCTATACCTATGTAAGTATGCTTCCATGTGTTGATTTGATTAGTATTTGAAAAGTTGACCGTTAAATCCCGCACATTGGTCTTGGAGGTCTTGGCTGACCAGGTCACGTCAACTGCATGGTATGGATCCTGTGACACAGGTGACAGAAACTGTATTCTAGCGGTAACAGAACGTAATTGACTGTAGCAGTAAATGTCCGGAGAAGTATAGTACAAGAGTCAATGTTTTAATTTTTCCATTTTCTACTCGGTCAATGGCGTTTACATGATAGTATAGATCAGCAGTCAATGCCCCCCTGTCTCCATGCCACAGTTGACAACCTCATTAGCAACATTAAGGTTGTTTGGTGTGTTGGAAAGAAGAAGAAAGAAAAAAACCTCAATATATTGCCCCAATTTCATATTCCGCATGTGATTGTCAGCCATTGCGAGGGCTTGGGGCTATTGATCTGCTGTCTGGCCTGTGGAGAGCATGCTCGCAGATGTCCTGATCTGATGGATTACTGTATGAGGCCCAGAGGTGCAAGAACCTAAGTTATCGACGTGCTTCTTTAATCCCAGGGTTGGACATGACCTTGCTATGTCGCGCACCCCCCATACTCTGAATGCACAAGCTTTGTGATGCTACCAACCAAACGTCAACTGGTGTCACAGAAGCTGCTACCGAACTGCTAGCATAGATTTTTGAAGACTTATAAATTTGTATTATTTATTATTATATTGTATTATATCTTACTATATCTTAGTCATATCTTGTTGTGTAATTGACACCTAGAATAATTTCAAATTATCTTGAGGCTTAAGCACAAATTTGAATTACAAGCTGGAAAAAACATTTCATTCTTTGTTTAAATACACTTCTGGCACGGATACTACATTTTCTGTTGCCATAACAGTGTCAGATATCTCTGGCCAGGCTCTGTTGTAATATTAGATTCGAATTAATGATTCATAAAGGCCATTGGAAGAAACAGAAAGTGGTCACTTTCTACACAAAATTGCACACAAAAATCTACGAAGTGCTCACATTTGTGTCCATATTTTGAATCATATGCCAGTGAGTGGGGATGATTCATAAGTCTATATAGTGTGGCTTTTGGCCCCAGTCTGAAGTGTTTTCCCCTTGAGCGAGGCCGGCCTGCATCTGCGAGGATTGGGTTGGGATTTTCATTTTCTTGAAACACCTTCTGTTCTGTTCTGCATGCTCTCACTAGGGACCATGGGGCTGATATTTTTAGAGGGCATGTTCCGAGAGCCTGAGTCGCCAAGAGAGAAGGACAATGGAGGGTGTGATGTTACATCAATACTTGGCGCAAGTTAGGGAAAGAAAAAAATCCTGGGTGGCCTTGATGAGGTCTACAGCGCCTGTTCCTTAAGGAATTGCATGAACGTAACAGCACCCTAAAGAAAGAACAGAATGGCTGCATATGTTAGGGGATTACTCGTATCCCTACACCAGGCCTATTCTACTTGTGGCCTATGGGCCAAATCATGTTCTCCGAACAATCTAATTTGGCCCTCAGCCAGAAATAGGTATTTTCCCTTGTTTAGGTCCTTGTTTATACCTGGCTCGTTGTGGTCCAGTGTTTTGGGTTTTATATTTAATATAAAAAGCAAATGTTTTAAAATTTTAAATGAATAAGATATGATATTCGGTATATTTGCTACGACCCCAATCTGTGACACATTTATTATCTGGCCCAGAGGAGATGGCCATTCAAAAAGTTGACCCTTGGCAAAAAATAAGTTGACTTTTCTCTATTGCATGAAGAATGGCCACTATAGCCCTACAGTGTTTTTTCTCTTAAGCCCAGTCCGGACATATTCTTATTAATGTATCCAGGCATATGTATGTGATTTAGAAATTACTTGTGTGTACGGATTAAGGTTGCCTATTGATCTATCAATAAGCTTTTGGGGTAGTTGACATTGTTGTTTGATTGTGCAAGTTAATAGCCACAGCAGGGAGGAGAAGGCCTCTGGGTCACGCTGCCAACCTGACACTGTTCTGAGCCAAACATCCACTCTGCTATTCTTCTTGGAGAATTTATTCATCTGACAAAAAACATTAGCTTGAATTGTTGCATCACATGTGCAATTACAGATGAGACATGAATTGTGAGGGATGATTTCTGGTCCTTACTGTGGGTAGTCCGTGGGCCACCGCTGGCACTGCTGCAGCACAAAGCCAACAAGAGACAAAACTGCAGATGGATTGAAGAATATTGATGTGCGCGACCCGCGGCTGCCTGCGAGCAAGGCTGAATAATTTAGGCAAGTGTGGCGTGCGACAGCCTAACACACACCAATCTCAGTTTGGTGTGCCTTTCTCCTCTGGCTCCATACATCCACGCTACTGGCCTACATGTTCTTGGTTGTATGGCAAGGCCTGTCTGCTTTAATACACAATGTCTGGTGCTATCCAGTTCACTGGCAAGATTTCATATATTTCTGGTCCAGCCAAAAACTGCAGGCTTGGATTTATTAACTGCACGTATTCCCCTCTGTCTAGTCTCATATAGTGAAGTTTTGCCTGGGTGCAACAGGGCAAACATGTGTAAAAGCATTTCTAATAACACCGCGTAGATGTGTGCCACCCCTCAGTCTCTCCCTCGCCCCAGCTGCCCGCCTCGTGCTGTGGCATGAGGGCTTGAGTTACACCGGCCCAAATTGAACCTGCATTTTTATTACAGCTTTTATTATTGTTTTTATTAAATCCAGAGTTGAGAAATCCATTTTATTGTCACCCAGAGGAAGCTGTGATGGCTGGATGTGTGGGTCGCCCCTCTGACTTTGTTCTACTGTCATTTCCTGTGGCTGTGCAGATTCCGAGTGCGCCCCCGAGAGGCTGGAGGAGGATGCTGCGTCTGTGCGTCTGAGGCAGAGACTGCACTCTCCAGAGGAGGCTGAAGAGGGAGAGGAGGAGGACGACGCACTGCACAGCTGCGACAGCTGCCGGCAGGTGTTCCCGTCGCTGAGCCATCTCACCGAACACAAGATTAATCAATGCCAGCTGACAGGTAAACACTGTTCAGCCCACCGAGCCTGACTCCACTCTGCACTCTTCTCCCACTGCTCTGTGCGCTTCATAAGACTGTGCCATACACTGCACTGAGGGGGCACCACCAGCACCTTCACTGACGCAGGTCGCATAGAAACAGGTTCACTTTCAATAACCTTGGCTATAATTCCCAAATAGATAAAATCCAATACCATTTGAAACCAAGTTTTCCCGAATTCCAATGATTAGTCCTGAAAAAGAAAACCAATCAGTTCTTATCAATACCCTTTATAAATCTAGTGCCCATACATTTTCTCTTTCTGAAGTCTGTAGATCTAAGATATTTTATGAAATTCTCGACTGATAATGCAAATGCACAGCAAACCAACCCACTTGTTATTCATGAGCTACGCATCAATATGTACACAGCAGCAGACGTCCAAACAGGCCTCCATGTGTCCTTATAACAGATCACTCTAGGCTACACGCGCGTATTTATAGTCCCTGCATAGTGTCCTTGCTTGTTTCAGCACAACTCTCTCTCAACATTA
The DNA here is from genome assembly GCA_029875035.1 of Pomatoschistus microps. NCBI lineage: Eukaryota > Metazoa > Chordata > Actinopteri > Gobiiformes > Gobiidae > Pomatoschistus > Pomatoschistus microps. Next base: position 33,662 of record JAPMNZ010929786.1, on the reverse strand, counting down.
GGCGGGTTTGAGCTTTTCACCGGCGTGCACTGCAGAGTATGGTCCACACAGTTCAAACATACAAGCTCCAGGAAAAGTCCCCCAGCTCAGTCGATGCTAGGCTATAGTCGCAGTGGTAATATCTAATGGGACTGAGAGAAGGATGCCAATGGCGGACTCTGTCATTGACCTGTTGATGGATGAATAGAGCTATAAATACGCTGACAAGGTGGCAGACAGAACTAATGATGTGCACCCAAGGTTTTCCATGTGCAACACTGGCCTCCTTTACACTAAGGCTGCGTTAAACATGGTAAACGTAATGTATGTGTGCTAAGTATGGTGATTGCAACATTGAACAGAAAAATGCTGCTTCAGTAAATGATTTGTTTTTGTAGCTTTGATTGAAAATAATGCTCATAAAAAAAATACTGATGTGAAGCAAAACTAACCATTAAATTAAACCAATCGTTAAATTAGATCGCATACACAAAAGGGATACAGACACAACAAGAGGAACTGAGATATAGGTCATATTTTGATAATATTGATTGTTGGATTGAGTTCTAGACCTACTTTAGTTTTAAAGAGGGTTAAGGAAATACATCCCTAAACCCTGGAAATCCTTCTGGAAAAAAATGAGTTTTTTGTCTCATTCAGCCTATTTATGGGCTTACAAATTCAATAGCTGGCAATTAGAATTGTATTGTAGCCAGCCTTTTTCTTATCACTCAAATAAGATAAGATAAGATCTCACAATGGAGAAATATACATTTGGCATAAATAATATCAAAACACAGAAAGAGTGCCACATTTTAACAAGTGAAAAGATATTATGTACAATTAAATCAAAAGTGACAATAGCAGTGCAAGTTTACAGTCCTAGTGCACGCCTGTCTGTCATAGTAGTTTTCAAATCACAATTAACAAACCACAATTTATAGGTAAAACTTATAAGCTTTTGCTAATTGTTTCCATTCACTCAATCCCTATCCAAAGATTTAGATTTGTTATGCTGTGATTGTATGCATATTTCTCACATCAATTCAAAGCATAAGAAAACACATATGTGCCCTATAATAGTGACGTTGTGAGCTGTTGAGTCTGTTTACGTTAGCGTGTGACTCTTGGGTGTTCATCTGTGTGCAAATTCTAAAAATGCCACACTCCGTCTACGAGAGGTGTGAATGAAAATCAATGTGTATGTTTTCTACTTGTCATTGGTTTTTATAAGGACCTTTTTTAATTCATGCCTGGACAACATCAGAAACAGGTTATAATTCAAAAAGAGACTTACTGTAGAGATGAGTTACCAGTTTTTGTAAGTAAAACAGCTGCAATAAAAAAACACTTAAGTACAAATAATAAAGGATTTTTTGTATCACCATTTATGTTTTTTTAAATAATTTGTTTGCTACCTTCACAAAGCCAAGCATTCTGTCACTGAATGGCCTGTCACCCATCTACTCTGAATGTTTATGCTCTTTAAAGTGACTAAACAAGTAGCTGAATTTGGTGCCAGGATATGTTTTAAGCAGAGTGGACAAAATTACATTGACGTATTACATTCTATTTTAAGTATTTCTTATTTGAAGCACACACTGTAGGCCTTTTTGAAGATTGTCTCTTTCATTCACCATTGCTTCATATCATGATCAGTATCATTTCCGTATAAGTCAGACATTTTGTTCTCACAATTAGGCTTGCTTTCATGAATGTCAATCTTATGGACAAATAGTTCTTAATTGCTCAGTGATAAAAACAGGCAGTTTGGATAAGGGCCCCTGTGGAAAGCAAACAAAAGATTATAATTGCCATTAGGGCATCGTGATTGTGCAGAAACACTCCATTAGTATTCAAACCAGGATGGAGAAAAGAAACTTGAAGATGGCATACTAAGTACTGCGTGCATGTTTGTGTATTGGAAGTAATATGGGAGGAGATTTCCTATGTGGCATTATGTAGACATCCATGACCAATTAATCTGCCTTACATCAAGTCTCTACTCACAGATGGATCCTTTATTAGAAGCATTTTCTAATCAAGCGCCGACACCTGCTAAACTCTAATTTTTACAATTTAAAATGTTTTATTTTTGGTAAACAAATTGCAGAGCTTGACTGGAGCCAATCCACATATGCAGATTTGCTTGCTGTTCCTAGACTCAGATGAAATTTTTTCCCTCAGCTTCATGTTTTGGATAAATCTAGTCTGGAGAAGAAGCTTTTATTTGACATATTTTCAGGTAGTGTTTACATGGAATAACATGTGTTGGTACTACTGAACTATTGCTGTTGCATTACAGTCTGCTCTTGTGGCAGATTCACATGCAGGCCCAGACTTGAGGCATGCTATGCTAGTGGACCACACCCCACAGACAGCCAAAGGAAGATGTTACATGTCACCTCGATCAATGGCCGCCATTGTCTCTCTCTGTCTGGCCGAGGTATAACACCTTTCCATGCACTTAAGCCGTGACCACTGCAGTGCGCTAAGGGAGCGCATGGCTATGGATTGCCTCGTGTCCCCAATGCGATCGGTGCTATTGATCGCACTAATGCTGGACTGCAGAGGAAGGAGAGGCTGAGAAATGGAGCGAGGGAGAAGGAGGAGATGAAGAGAGAACTGCAGGAATGCATCCCTGGGGAGCCCGTCTTTGGCTGGGGCAGGGCTTCAGGAATGCTCCCCAGGAGAGCAGCACGAAGGCAGGGTTAGGGCTGAAAGAATGCTCCTCCAGAGACTGAAGAGTGGAGGCTGCTGGGGCAGGGCTGGAGGAATGTACCCCCAGAGCAGCCCTTCAATCTGGGTAGAAGAGAGAGGCTTGCCTCCCTCTGCGAGGAGACAGCTCTGCCTTCCTCTGTGGGGGAGACAGTCCTCCCTCTGCGGGGGAGAAGTCTCTGTCCTCCTTGTGGCTCCAGGATGGCTGCGGATCAGGTTTCCTGCCGACAGAGCTGGAGGTTACCCTTGGGAAGAGACAGGAGACTGGGGGGCGGTATGCGTCCATAGGCCTTTCCAAAAAACTACTTTAGTAAGAGATTTGTGTGGTCCACACAACACAGGCTTATACCTCATCGGAAAATCTTTTTCATTTTCAGCCCATGTTTACTTGAAAACCCACAAAGTACACAAAAATAACACTGCAGCTCAGAGTTTAATACAGAAGATCACATTTCACAAAGCCCCCACATGAGCTTGATATTTGAATAGCCTGGTGCGCACGGCCTGGGCCTGGTGGCCATTCTTTCATTATGGGTCTAGCTCCCTTGAGCAACACCTTTCCTTGTGTCCTTCACTAGAGGAGGGGCATGGCGGGCTCCCCAGGAGAGCTCCGTGCCCTGCTATTTTAACCCTCTGTGAGATGACCTTTTTAATAAGTGTCTTACTCTGTTTTCCTGCCGGCCACTGTGCGAGCAAACAGAGCATGTCTTCTGCTTCCCTCAGATAAAGGAATCAATCAGAGAGTAGGCAACAAAGAAGAGCCAGATAACTGGGCCATATATGGATTTATATTATGTAGATTTTCCCATTTTGTCTTCCCTGTAGACACTGCAAAATGCTCAGCTTCAATAAAAGACTTTTTGGATTTATGAGGAAAATACAAATGCAACAGAAAACAATAAGCACTCTCCACAATTTAGATGTTAATATGATTCACACTGCACTGGTTCATACATATAGCTTATCTTTGTGATGACACGCATAATGTGTTTTTTTACAGACAACTTATATATTATAATACAGATTTAAATTTCCAATGTTAAAATGTTTCATCCCATTTTAAGTCTTTGGGTCATGGAAACATGCAGTCATCTCCTTCTTTACTATGAGCAGACTTCTGGCAGGCCCTGTATTCTCCTAACTCTTTCCAGCACACTCCTTTGTCGGGCTCTTTCCCTTTTTTTCTTTCCTCTGCGAACTTTGCGTATTGATCCAACAGCTGCTTCATGGCTGCCAAGAAGAATGTGCCAAACAGCTACGACTTTATTTGTTTCAAAAGGCTCGACATGAGAGCGACGCGGCGAGAGCTAGACCTGATTAGCCCCATCTCCGACTGTAGTTCATCAGAAAATGTGCCTCAGTATTTTTGGGGGATTTTCTTTTCTCTCCTTTCTCTTTCGGGGCGCCTTACAACATCTCGGTACAAAGAACGAAGCACTGATTACGAGTCTTTGAAAGGACGAGAGGCGGTCAGCAGAGAATAGCTACTCCTGGCACGACGCAGTCACTGAGCAAAGCAGCTCATGCCAGAGTGAGCGCCCACAATTGGCCTTAGGTTATTTCAAACGCGTGTGTGAGAGTGCGCACCATCACTAATAGGTAGGGTAGAAGTCGTTAATGTGACATGCTTTAGCGACAGTGCTACAGTGCTAGTTAGGTTAGCTGGAGTGGTTGTGATTAGGAATTCAAAGCGTATGCCCTCATGAGTACGCCCTGGTTCTCTCTTCTCCCCTGTGCTCCTCTCCACATTATGCGCTGTATAAAGTATTTATTGCTCTTTGTCAGACAGGGGCTGCGTTTTGTGCCAGAAAACAATCAAAGAACAGAAAAAAGGAGTCAACATTTGGATGCGTTTTTGCCTTTGTTGCAACACTATGGAATATAAATACAAAGGAAGCTGTTTTGAGTCAGCATAGACATAACAATGTTAAGCTAATTTGAATATCTAAACTAAACTTATTAAAGCCTCAGTATGTAACTTCTTGCTGAAAAATATATGATAGCATGGTCTTTCACATTGAAAGGGTGCAGCTATTGATCAGTACCTTTGATACATCATGTAATTTACAGTTAGTTTCAGTTCAGATCTATACATTTAATATATATTTTAGGTAAATAGGTAAAGTATGATTCTTATTCAAAATAAGATAATACAGTATTTGAAATGAAATAAATAGTATTTTTTCACTCAGAAACTTCTTGAGTCACAAGTGGTGTACACAGAAACATTTCAATTTTCATTTTTCATTTTTTTATACGAGTCAGAGGGACGATTTCATAGTTCTCTACAGTCAATAAATCTGTGCAGCAATAATATCTTCATTCTTTACAAATGTTACTGTACGCGAAAAGGCGGCAACATAATCCAATTTGAATGGAAGTATAAAGAATAAATAGAAAACCAATCATAAAGCAGTTACAGTTTGATACACACTACCAATCAGAGAAACACGGCATCACATGAGCCCAACCCATTCTAGTTAACCATTCTGATTGGCCAGATGGGATTAATTCTGTTAGAAAAAGCCCTGAATGGGAAACAATCCAACCCCACTTCACCTCTCCTGCTAGCATATTTTTATCCTGCCCAGACACAGCTGTCCCCATAAGTTACCGCTGCCGTGCATAGACCTTTAATCAGAGCATGGATCCATACATCGTCCCGCTTTAAAAATGACAATAGCCTGCTTGCAATTACATCCCCCTCCATCTGACATACATCATCTCCTGGGTTTGCTTGCTCAATCAGTCACCCACTTAGGCATGCAAACACACACACACATTATCACACATACTTTCCTCTGGCACACCTGCACACTTTATATCATACCAATACCAGGGCTGCCAATGTGAAAAATAAAGCTGTTTTTTTCCCCAATGATGGATGGGGTATTAATTGATCCGATTTTGCATTTTCCACAAGTTTTTGTCATTCATCTGAAACAAAGATCAAACTGCCAGAGAGCGCCATAATCTTGAATTGGTCTTCCTGGTTTTACATGGGGGATAAAAAAATCTTATAAAAATGTGTCTCTCACTCCATGTGATCTTTTCATAGACCTTCTGTATTTGGATGTCATTTGTTTTGAATTATCTGGACGTTGTTGTAATTTTCTTTTCTTTCTTCTTCTGGCAGTAATTGTAACATTTACTATTGCGTCATTCCAACTTGACAGTTTTGCTACTACTATAATTTCCCCCTTTGAAACTTCAACAGTGTGACGAAAACCTATGCTGCACTTGCCTCTTTTCCCCGGGCCTGGCTCCATCAACACTCGTCTTTGTTTCCCAGTCTGCAAGTCTTTTTTTTCGGCGGCACAAGCAGAAGAATGGCACATTAAATCTTAATAGGACTGCGTCTGGCCGTGTTGAATTGCAGAGCATGTTAAGCCGGCGCTTTCCTCCCCCTTGGCACACGCTCGTGGAAGTGGAAAACAATTGAATAAAAGAAAAGCGCTCCTTCCCTCCCGCTTTCTCTCTCCATCTTTCTCTCCCGTACAGTGACTTCGGCTGCTCTCAGAGAGCTTTGAGGGCAAACTGACTTCTGGACAAAAAAGGTTGAGATCTGTTCTGAAAGTATGACAAAAATGACTGTTTTAGACTAAGAAAAAATGTTATTTTTTATCATGGTTGTCGCTGGATTTAGACAACATTGCAGGAAGGCTGATGGGGAAATGTCCCGTCTGATAGGTCTTTGGGCTGAAGTGGGACAAATGGATCACCACATTATAAAAACAAAATGCAGAGACAAAAAGTGAAGTGTAGACATAATTATTAAAAACTCATCTCAAGTGTTTTTCATCAGTTTTTCTAAGTTTTAAAAACAACAATGCACATGGTTTCATTGATTCGTGTCCTCGGTCATTTGTCAAAAACAAATCTATTATCAATCTAAATTTAACAAATTGAAAGGCTGAAGTAGTGGTCTTTATATCAAGGTTTGAAAGTCACATTTTAGTCTCATTGCAGTTGGGCTGTTAAGTGTCATTCTACCAAATTTAGTTTTTTCACAATCATTTATAAATGTAAACCTTGCAAAAATGGAGCAAGATATGGCGCAAAACAGCTGACAATATTCTATTCATTCTTTTAATCTAAATGTATGTGTATTCCAAATAGTTTTTCATTAATTCAAGTTTTGTGAGAGGTAGATAGTTCAAAGAATTTCTGAGCATTTCCCCTGACCACTTTTTAGTTGAATCGAATTGACATTACTTTACTCGACAAAGATTTTTTTTTTGGTTCGCTTACAGCCCCACATTGCAAGCCTATTATTTCAGCTCTGCCAATCTAAGCCAGAGCATTTCCACCACCTTATAATTTTGTCAACACCGGTCATACTTAATGCTTTTAGTGTATGAATTCAGGATTTGCTGTATGCAGTTAGAATCCAGAGTTTCCATGGCACAGTAGTCCAGACCAGCTTTGTGCGCCCGTCAGAGGTGGTAATTAGCCTGTGATGAGTGGACAGCTTGTGTGTCCAGTGCACGGCAGCTCGGGGTGGGGCTGTGGGAGGCAGATAAGGCCAGCAGCGGGCTTATCTCGGAGAAGGACGGGTACCAGACCTGCCAGGCAAATCCACCCCCGTTCCATCCGCATTTTATTAACAACATCATTAATGCCAGACAGGTTATGTGCGGCGGCCTGGAAGAGAGATCCAATTGAAATACAAAATAAAGTCTATTCCTGCTTGACCAGCCGGTGTAGGTAAACAGGCACAGGTTGACATGTATTGAAAGCGAGGGGCCAGCGGAGATGTTTACCAGGTAGGCAGGCAGCGGAAGGGCACGCTTGGATCGCACCTTTGGGTTTTGCGCGCTCTCCTCTGGGCTGCTTGAATTCAAATGATTTTGTTCTTTTTATATATTTCAAACGCAGGACTGCTGACCGGAATAGTGATGAAGTCGATTCAGAGAAACACAACCAGGCGCAAATATATACTGAAAACTTTATGAATCATGCTGCTTGAGTGAGAAACATCGTATTCAAACTGTAGAATATAATCTGGCATCTGCAAATCAATGTTATTCACTGCTTTTCATCTAATGAGCAGTTATGTGAGACGTGCAACTGTACAAACAGCTTTTAATTAACACTATTTCCATATCAAATGGAAAACACTTGTTCACTCAGGCACTAAAAGCAATGTCAACAGGCAGGTTAGAACTATGAAACAATAACAAGATTGAAATGAAAAAAATGATAATAGAGCAGACTAACTCATTCCAGGAACAAACCATTGGAGCTGTGTTTGAAATCCCAACTGAAAAGGTCATAGATTTTGGTTGTGTCGGTGTGGAAATGTACTGCACATTGATCCCCAAAGGATTTTTTTTTTCTTCTCAAATGGTTTTTGCCAAAGTTGCCAGTAATGGGAGGAAGGGAAGCAGGAATATAGCAGGCGGTGGAAAGAGTGACCAGCCCGACAGCTTTATGTCTCCCAGTGGGCCCAGGTCTCTGGATTGGACCCACAGGAAAGCGCAGAGCCAGCACTGACGGCATCCCGCTTTAGCTCGTGTGGTTTGGGAACTTTGGGGTTATATGCTATCACCACCTCAACATTTCCCCTTACTTCCCCCCTCTCTGTAGCCCTCCCTGGGGTTGTTTTTGTTGGCCAGGGGGTTGAGGTTTGGGTGGGAGAGCTCTGGCACCCCTCCCCTATACTTCAGAGTACGGGGAGTTCAGCCACCCACAAGGACAGCAATCTCAAATATCACATGGAGTAACACATTTGTTCCTTGGCGCTAATTGCCATTTTCGAGCTGAAAGAGGTACATAAATTTTGTTTTTATGGGCAGGATGGGTGTCGTTAGGGTCCCCCAGGCCACCAGCTGGACTTTGCTTTCGGAGGTGTTTGGCGGTACAAATTGTAATATGCGGTGGTGCAGAGTGGTTTGACAGTACAGCCTGGCTGTCAGGTGAGACAGAGATGTGCTGTTAATGCTAAGAGCAGGGGACAGCAGGGGTCCTACACCACTGAGAATGGAAAGGTCATCTAATCTATTCCACCTCCAACCTGCCCGGCTGATCGATCATCCTGCAGGACTGGATCAATGTGATCAGAGAGCTCTCCGACGAGGCTGCCTCCCTGCCAACGGAAAACCGTAGAGCGCGCCAGCTTGGTACATGCCTCCACGATAAACCAAGACATTAGAATCCCTGATTAAATAGTTACTCTGGCCACCTGTGGTAGCATTCTCACTCTAAGCTAGTGATTTAAAACACCAAAGAATGCCTACTGTTTCTGTCACTTCATCATGTTGTCCTACTTATTCCATATGCAATTCTGGTGTTAAATCAGATCAGCGAAATCCTACAGGACGAACTGACAGCCAAGAGAGATGTGGTAAACAAAGTGGTAATGTTTATATTAGGACATTATGTGCCCCTAGCAAAACCATGATGCATCTTTCTCATCATAGACTTGGTTTGTCCAACATACCCCACAAACAAAGTCAACAGACAAAAGCGTAGTGTGATTGGATTTTAATCCGATTGCATTATTATTTCGGCCTCCCATTGGCCATTCATTACTCTCACATGGAGCCTGTGTGGGTTGTTATCACCCAATCAGACGGCGGACTCGATTCTGGAGAGCACGCTTTCGTTTGCATCCCTTAAACCCTATGAGCCTTCCCTCTCTCCGGGCCCGCCAACAGAATACCTAATTCCAAAGTAAACTCATTGCGCTCCCCAACAAGATTACGGAGGTGATGATGTTAGTCAAATCAGACCACTATTCGGATGCAACCAGGGCAGGCTGGGTGCACTTACTGCAAGATGACTGATCAGCATGTTAAGAGAAACGAGGTTGGTTAAAATAAAAAAGGAGGAGGGGTAGAAATCGAAAAAGTGTGCTGGAGAGTTGTGCGCGTGGGGGTAAGCAGAAATGTAATTTGCTTCTCACCTCGGGCGACTGGGCTCGGAGGCCAGTAAATATGCAAACAAGCTGAGCCTAGCCATCAATATGAAGACCCTAGATGATTACTAATCTCCACCGCAGAAGTAGATTGAGGTGTGTTTGGCAGCGCCATGCAACAAGAGGGAAGCATCTCCATATTTGCCCCCTAACTCATGGTTATGGGCATTTTTGACCTTGAATGTGAGATGCAATACTCTGGACGCATTTAAATTAGTAAATTGGTGGATTTCTACCTATATTGCAGGATGGATTGAAGATATTGCAACTTTACTGCAACTTTGAACCACTCTTTCTCCCTTGTCCATCTCGGAAAACTCCTTGTCAGATATGTGTACGTGAGGCACCGAAGTTTACCGGGCTATTGTCATTCCCAATCCGTAATCCAGGATAAAAAGAGCCTTTGGGAACATACAAAGCTAGAGTCATTAATTGTGTGCGTGGCTTACCCAGACATCCAGATAAACCAGATGCCTCGGGATTGCCAGGGGTCATCTCTGCAAACACAATGTTGATGTCCTCCCTACCTCTCCTTCTACGCTCGTCATTTCTTGACTTTTTCCCCCCTATACATTTGATTGCTCTGCACCGTCATCACAAACACCAAGGTCTGCGTCGCCGTGGAGCTTATAGGAACCGCTGAAACCTGTCAGCTGAAGGAGAAGGGGGAGGCAGTGCAGGCCAGGGAGAGCGCTAGTCTGTGGCCCTAGGTTGAATGCCTTGAGGGTGTGCTACGTGTGGAGAGTAGTTAGAAGGTTGAAGGAAGTGCAGGTGAATCGGCTCATTTTGGGAGACTTAGTGCATTCGAATGAACACCTCCAGGGGCTACGGCTTTTCACTTGAAGAACCTTGATAAAAAATGCAGGCAAAGTTTTGTGGGGGGTTTTAAGCTTTTTTTTATATTCCTAGATGCAGCGAAAAGGCCATGTACTGAAAATCTATATTCTAAGGATGCTCTAAATATAATTGACTATATTTTGTACGTTTTCAGCACCGAGCTCTACCCTCCGCAGTGAGAGCACAAGGCTGGAGGATGTTTACCTGGCATGGTGCCTGTTGTAGCTACCCTCCTGTTGAGGGAAAGCAGGTCAGGCTAGCGTAGAGTTTGCTTGTTTGTTTGTTTGTTTATAAGTGTGCATTTGGAAGCCAGTGTGTGTGTTTGAATGTGATCTTGCATATGTGTGGAGGAGGGAGATCATTAGGATGAACGGGCACAAAACGCGTATAGTTATAGTAGCCAATGTGTTAGATGCAACAACCAAATAGTGTGTTTTTCTTTTACCTAAAAAAACTTGTATTGTATTTATTGTGAAAGGGTTTTTATTAACTAAACAGCTTTTAGTTAGCTTCTCTTTTTGTTTATTTGTCATGGTTAATGTGGAAAAAATTACAAACAGGTTTTTTGCTTTTTTTAGCCAATAAATGTGACTTTATGTCTTTGATAATAAACTGAATTACATAATTTTTTTTCAATTCTGATCATATATTTTTGTTCTTTAGTCTTTAGTTCCTTCCCAACTCTGGATTCACATTCAGCATCCCTCTTCAACTCTCTCTACGTCGACATCCATCACTCCAGCTCACCATTCATTCAGGCGTTCACCCGTCCACCTCTCGCCACTGTCTAAAGGGTCTATTCTCTTTGTGGCCCTGATAATCTCCTACAATTTCCTCTGCAATTTATTTTCAAGCCAGCCACCCACCTGGTCAAGTAACATGCAGTTTCTCAAGGTAGCACCACTCATCCCAGCAAGCACCAGCCCACCAATCACACCATTTGTCATCTCAAGCCAAGCATTGGGGCTATGGGGACCTTTGATGTTTTTCCTATGTGCTGTTTTATGTTATTTATTGAAAAATATCTTGATGTATATGTGAACTATACATACTCCCATATTTGGAAGAGTCATGAAACAGTGTTATGAGTCAAATTTAAATTCAAACGTCTTATGTTATTACTCAAGTTTTATAAACATGGTACGACCGATGCTTCCAACTTTTGCTCCTAAGTACCCTAACAACTCTACTTTTAACTTAATCACTAATAAGAAATGCAACTCTAATTGTTCTCTAGACTTTTTCAAAATGACAAATGTGTATTATTTATGGACCACAAAGCATTAGACAAGTTATTACTTGTGATGTGTTTGTGTAAGAATCAAATTTCTATTGACAGGCAACAAAAAGTCATTATACAAGTGTTTGACACAAAATTAATGACTTAAAATAACACCATTACAATGGATTACACATTTATTCAGCAGTTAGTTTCACACAGATTTTGGGAGACGTAACTGAAAAAATTGAGAACCCCTGCAATAAAACGTATGATGGATTGGATTTAGAGAATACGTAGCTTTCATTGACTTCTCCCTCAATGAAAGCTATGGTCCAGTTCTATCCAGACAAAGACAATAATTGAAATGTCTCCACCTGCATGTAAACATACAAGGTTGCTGCTCCCTCTCTGGCGCCCCCTCCCTTCCGCGCTGCGTCCTGTCACACCTCCTCAGTATTCCACTGCTGTCTTGTGTGGAGTGATTTTGCCCAGACACGTCTGGCTCTGGGTAAAGGCTGGTCCCCGGAGAGCGAGCTCGGCAGCCCCCAGGTCGCCGGCACCATGAATACATTATGATCCCCATTTCCATCCTGTTGCCACGGCAGCACTTTCGGAGCCGCGGGGCGATTAAGACGTGTGCTGTCGATACCCCTGATAGGCCCAGAAGTTGGATGAGGAAGGGGGCCTTTGATGGGATCTTTGCTATTGGTGGCAAGACAAAGGAGAGGTCTACTAAGTTCCTTATTGGTTTGACACCTGCTGTACATAATGCTAATCAAATCTTCAACTCTTTTCTGTCTTCCCCGACCTAAACCTTTCCCTCCCCTCCACACACTTCCGTCGCTCCTCCCCACCGCCGCAGTTCAGCTAAGGCAGCAGAATACGCAGCGTGTCTGATATTTTGCTCTTCTCACAAAGGAAGCAACTCCCTTACCTTTTATTGTGTTGCTTTTTTCTTTGGGGGATGATGTATAAAACATGGTGCCTCAGGTAGAGGATGTTGGGTAGGAAGCCATGTCCCCCTAAATGGCCAGCCGTGTGCATGCGCCTAACACTTCACTGAGCAATCTGTCAACATGTCAGCAACACATGTTTTGTAAAAAGCCTCTGGTGGGAGCCAGGGGAAAAGGTACTCCTGCCAGACCAGAGAGGAAATGCTTTTTTCTCTTGGATGCAGTGGATTTTCTATTGCTGGTGCTGGTCCCACGGGCCCGCACTCTCCCCTCCTCCACACATACACCCGTCGTCTGCACTTCAGAAATTTGAACTGGGGACCCTCCTGGGGCTTTGCCGGGAGGGTGGGGGAGGCCTGTGAGGGAGGGGCTTTCTTTCTGCGAGCGTATGAAATTGTGAAGGTATATTGTGGCAGGTCCCTGAGCGGTCTTTTCTAATACCTGTTTCTGGCGAGGCTGGAAATTACCAGTGGCTTCCCCGAGGGACGGCTTTATCCACACCAGGAAGGAGCACAACTCAGTAGGGAGGTTACTTAATGCATGGCTGAAATAAAAGAATTTCTGAGACACACAGCCTTTCTCTCTTGCTGCCTCTTTCCTCCCCAGTAGTATAGTTTACCACTCTGTGCTCCTCTTGAAGGGTTCTAGTTTAATAAACTTTCAGAGGATCCTGCTGCTGCAGACAGCTCGACAAATACCCATGTGTGTTCTCTTTTGTTGAAGATACAGCTTTTTGTTATGTTCTTGCAAATTTGATTTCTCCCTGTTCCTTTGCTTGTCTTGCCGCCCTCTGTCTGTGAGCGTTTCTGCATTTGTCTTCATCTCCCTGGATCTTCTCTCACTTTGCTCACAGACACACACACAGTCAAACCCAGTCTCTAGTGGATGAGTTTATTGTTTGGTCTGTCTCTCCATTCTCCCCCTCTGCGCTCCCTTTTGTTTTCTGCGTGTTTTGTTGTATTGTGCCGAGCGCCAGAGATGCAGATAGAATGTAGACAGTTTGCCCTGGGTGCAGAGTGCGCACTTGCACCCTTGGTATCTCTTTAACAAAACACATTCATCTATTTACACACCACTAAATGTATAAAGCTCATGCAAATCCGACCGTGGTTTACACACCTTCTTCGCTATGCGCTTGTGCTCACCTTGCTCATTCTTGTGCTGTGAGGATGGCCTTTTCCCTGGTAATAAGCACCTGTATCTAATGTCAATAGATCATTAATCTTTGCCAGCCCAACTGAAAAAAATAACAACATAAAAATCTCATTCCATGTACGAAGCACTGCGCTCTGGTTCTTCTGCTCTTCTCCTGTTGGTAAATAATTCAGCCTTTTCCCTGTAACAAGTGCTGGCCTTAATAGGGTGCAGTACCTGTAGTTGGGATAAACAAGGCGGCCTCAGCACACACAGAGCTGAAACACAGGGATTTGGGCTTGGAGAGGGTAGAGGAATAAGTCGTTTCCAAGTGAAAGGCGGAGTAGACTGGCTGACATTAATTAAACCCTATAGAATAAAGGTTATCTGAGGCCCAGAGAAGAATAGGCCATGCACACGGGGTGCTATGTCTGCAGCATCCTAATCAAGGCTTATTAAAGGAAACATGTCTGAATCCAGCTTATATGCGCCGCTCCTACTCCGACTATGTATATTCGAACGAAGAAGAGTTTGTAATCTGACCGACCGAAATTTGACCTTGAGCAACTAACTGCAAAAAAGGTTGTGGGTAAAATTCATGTTTCATGTGGAGCTTGCAGGTTCTCTGTGTGTGGGCCAATCAAATGCATGCTGGAATTGGAAAGATCCGCACCGCAGTACATATGAGCTTCCATTTTTTATCCAATGATATCACACAACCAGCATGCAGGCTTAATAGAGGAGGATGTGTGTCTTTGTCTACACTACGCAGTCACATGTATGCACAGTAGTCCAATCATCCATTGTGCATTAGTGGCTGCTTTTTCTCATCACTTCAAAATCCGCTGTTTTTGCTCCTGTATCTCTTGACCTGAACTTATGCCTCATGCTCATGTTTAACAAATTACCCATGGGGCTTTGTGCCACCTCATGCTCCTCTGCTCCCTGATGTATGTGCAGCTTTTGGGACTCTGTTCCCAAAGTCCAGGCGGGACAATGTCAGACGCCTCACTAACCTGTACATGAGGTAAAAATACACTCATCCAGTTGTGATTCTTGTATGTGGTGAAGCCAAAGCTGCATTGGTTTCCCCTTTAAACATCCCTCCAAATTTCCCCTTGCTTTGCCTGCACTATCTGCATGCCAAATTTAATTAAAGGTCGACCTATTCGTAATATTCTCCTGATATTTAAAGTAGTCGAGTGAGAAAGCCATTGGAGAAATGACAAGGCTTTTATTACCATCTCGTTGTGTGCTATTTCTATATTAACACTGGAGTAACTCTAGCTATTGCACGTATTAGTGGTGTACAGATAATGTCCGCCTGTCTGCAGCAGCCAGTACAATGTAATTAGCTGATATGGTTTCTGCTGTCACTGATAACTGATATTAGTGAGCGATTACAGGCCTTGACATAAAATGTTACAATGTCATTAGAAGCCATTATAAGCTATGTACAAATGTTGGAAACTGATCCCAAAATAAAAGTGTATTTATTACATTTGTCAACATTTGTGTGGGGTTGTGGGATTGGGAAGCCTGGATTAAACTTTTTTTTTTAAATTGCATATATTTTGGACCACCCTTGCTTACTGGAGTACCGTTGTTTGTCTACTTCAACAAATTCCATGTATATGCTGTTTCTAAATACTTAAACCAGTATCCAACTCTACTTGAGTTTAGTTGGCAGATTTTCCTTGATTTTCCTCAAGAGAGAGAAAGAGTGCCACAAATAGCCTCTCCTGTAGATGGTTATGAAGTCAAACTGAGGACAGAAAGACTGTAGATTAACCCAATGAAAAGGTCTTGAATGAACTCAAAGAAGTTTTCTTTCTATCCATGGAGGTTTTGAAACTATGTCAGTGCGCAAACTTTGCCATAAAATCCAGGAGTAACTTTTTTTTTTCTTTTCAACTGATAAATAGATAAACAGGAATAAATCAATGTGAGGTGATGGATGAATAAGTAAAATGCCCTGTAGTCATTTGTCTGTGTGTGGAGGCTTTATATTCCAAGCCAAATGATGATAAGAGTGTGTGCGTAATAAGATAGTAAGAAGCACACAAATAACACCCTCCAAAAACAATGGAATGGAGATGGAAAGTTACTGCAAACACTGCACACACATGTCACAAAGATTCTGGCACAGGGAGCAGGCCTGGGGAAGTGCTGGGGGGCATCCTCAAGAGACCACCCCCCCTTCTTTTCCTGTGGACTTTGGACAAAGGTGACAAGGCCAGCGCAACAGACCTGCTCGCACGCGCTTTAGGTGGTAGCATGTGAAACATACGTTTTCCCTTAAAGATGGATAATGTGAAACTTGGTGTGGCCCCAACCGTCCTATGCACACATTTTTGGTCCAAACTCATTTCTTCTCAGGTAGTTACCATCTAGTGGTGGTATTTGAGAATGCAACAGAACAATGTTTATTTTGCCAAAATAAGGCACTGTAACTTTGTGCAGTGGATTTATTTTGTTAAGAGCATGTGACGGCTGTGTCAATGTTATCAACTCATATATGTAAAAGAGAAATTCATTCAGTAGATAATGATACAGTGGGGCTGAGTTGGTAGTTCTTCTCCTGGTCTGGGTGGCTTTCTTCTGGGTGCTCTGCTTTCTGCCATCACCTAAAACATGCAACATATATATAAAATCCTCATGAGATGGGCCCCCAGTTGCTGCAGTGTCATGACCATGGCTTTTGACGGTTTGCCCTAGTGGCATCAATGCAAGCCAGGGACATTAAAGTATACGTTATCTTGAATGTAGGACAATACCTACTGTTTTGTTTTATAGACAAAAGAAAACTCTACAGACAGGTCACTAGTCAGAAAATCCATTCTCAGTTACTCAGACAAGTATGACGCTTTAGTCTCAATTATACTCAGACCAATTTGGAAAAATAGATGTTGTTGTTTTAGCTCCATCTGCCAAACCTCGAAACTCCACTATTTAGCCTAAATAATCAAAAGTGGTAAAGATAAGTGTATAAAGATGCAGATACAGCGTTTGTATTGTGCCAAGAGAATGCAGTGGCTTTGTTACTTTGCTGTCTGTTCATCTCGACAGTGATCCGCCCTTCCATCTGTCAGCGTCCTTCTTCAAATCCAACTCTCCCCTTTTCCTTTTCCTCCCGCTCTATCCGTCGCTCTTGGATTGGAGAAGTAGAGGCTGCCTTCTGGCTTTTTATGGAGAAGGGGATGAAGATGTTTATTCATCTGGAGGGTATTAGAGCCATGATTAAGAAGAGGAGGGAGCGCAGTGCAGCCCTGTGCGGCGTCTGCGGAGCAAGCTCTGACGGGATGATCGCCAGAGCACCAGGAAAACAAGAACCGGAGTGTGTTTGAGGAAAATAATCTTGTGTGAGATTGTGGTCGAATTGACATAATTTTGTTAACTTCAAACAACATCATATCCGCCAACATTGAGAAAGATGTGATAACCCTATACTGTAGACCTGACATCAATTAGATTATTTTGAAATTATTTCTTTTACTTTTATTTGTTTTAAAAAACAAAAAATGTATTCTGCATTAATATTGCCATTGTTTGCACCCGTAGTTTACAGGGTTTATTTATTACAATTTTGACAGTGCACATTCGACAACATGTGTTTTTCCAACACAAAAATGAACCAGAGTCTGCCATGTAGGCTAATTTTCATTGGTGGGTTGATGTTAAGACATGTAAACAAGACACATAACAAAGACATAAGAGTTTTACAGTTTAACTACAACATATAGTTAAATATATAAAAGTTGGAGAATTATCTCAGTTTAAAAGATCAAGAGATGAAATACAAATATTTCCCCTACACTATTTATCATTATTTGTTGTCCAATGCTTAAAGGGAGGTGAAAAAAAAGATTTGCGGATGAGAATTTGTTGAACCCTCCTGAAAAAATCCAATCTCACCGGAATATTGAAGTTTATTTTCTGGCTTTCTCCGCTGTCTGTCTGCCTCGTGTCCTCAAAGCTAATTATTAATGAATGCGGTTTGTGTTGGATTTTCGAAGAGGTGTCATGGGCCACAGAGAGTAAAAAAAAAAAAAGTTGACATTTAAGACAGGCACGCACGGACATACAGCGTTGTGCTTGAGTTGACGCTTGTTTTGCTTACCCTCCCGTGCTCCTCTTTCCGGGAGTTGCATGTTTTGGTGTCCCCCTCTGGGCCAAAGCCGGCAGTTGTTCCGCTGACAAGTCGGGACTGCGGAGAAGAGATATCAGGGCGCAGTGTTAATAAGGGGAGCAGCGCGAGCACGGGTCAAGAGGCAGGGTCAGGGGAGGCCAGATGAGGCTAATGCTAAAGCTAACAAAATGGTCTGTTTATGCTCTGACTTTGAAGATATTAGTTCAGTAAAAGAGGTCTCTCTCTAAAAAATGTCATCCTGCAGCAAGCTAAACTAACTCTTACCTTATCCCCAACTCTAACCAAATAAACTTTTTTAACCGTAACCTAGCTATTTCCTGATTGTGGCTCTCAGGCAAGTTAGTTATGAGAAAAATTAAAACACTACTTACATCTTGTTGATTCAAATTTTGAGAAAACAAAATATTTTCACAATGGATTCATATTGGGGCAAGTTTGACTTTTAAGATCCTTTTGCCCTCTGGAACTTATATTACAAATTAGGCCTTTTTTAGGAAATTGAGCCTCCATTCCCTCTATCACCACTGCTTTTGTTTAGTCACTTTTGTAATATTTTGTATCCATATTTCGCCAAGAAAAAATCTGATTGAGATAAGAAGTAACAGTCAAAGATACCTGTTTAGATACAGATGAATCGGTATTACAAATATTCTAGCAATTCATTTATTATAATTAAGGTTGCAGTTCCATTCAGCAGTGTCAAACAGACATTTTGGCTCATGTAAAGCTGCTCTCTACTGTGATTTGTACTTTGCAATTGTGATTATGTTAGTAGTCCACAAAACTGACATACGCTTTTATTTAAGAATATACTTCTAATTTTACAAAATTCTATTGAGATTAAAAGTCATTGTACTCTTTGATGGAATAACTCTATTGACATAACATATTTCCTGTTCGTTTTA
Organism: Pomatoschistus microps; assembly: GCA_029875035.1. NCBI lineage: Eukaryota > Metazoa > Chordata > Actinopteri > Gobiiformes > Gobiidae > Pomatoschistus > Pomatoschistus microps. The sequence goes on along the minus strand of JAPMNZ010929786.1, from coordinate 14,845 downwards.
ATGAACCCTTTGTTGTTAAATCCAGAAGAATTAGAACCTGTTTTCTGATTTCCGAGGCTGCTGCGTAGTAATATATCTCACCTCGGGAAAGTTGCAGCGCACACCCTATTTTAATGAAAGCGCTGTACAATAACTCAGCATATTTCTGTATGCACACCCGATTCTTCTCTCTCACACTGCATTATCACATAAATCACATTTCCATAAGTAACTAAACAAATGAAACTGTAAACTATCCCAGCTAGGTGAGAAAAATAGGAAACACTGAAGAATACTGAGGTGGAAGGAACAATAGTGGTGGTAGTTTAGCTGTAGTCGTGTATCTGCTCTTTCGCTTAAGCCAAACATGACATAATTATTATCCTAGCCTTTAAATTTATGACCGGTCGTTATCAGAAAATCAGACAAGGCTTTATTGCTATTTTCAATGAATAAAATTACAGTTTTGATCATTTATATTTTTTTTATTATTCAAAACAGTAAGAGTATGTGTAATTAAATTTTACTTGCTGCTCCGGCAGTAAGAACTGAACATTATTTCACTAAATAGTGGTGATTAAACCCTGGTTGATATCTGATTTAGACATTTGTTCGCAATAACTAATATTCAACATTCATTTGAAGAAAAATGAAAGAAAAATACATTTATGATTATTTTTATTTAGATTCTTATGTCTAATCTATGTGTAAACTTTAGGAATACATAATAATAGTTATAACAATAAAAAAAAAAATATTCCAGACTCAAGGCCCTTAAAAAAGACAATACAACACAAGACAGACAATAAAAAAGAAACATAAAGTCTAATTCTCAGTCTCATTCTAAGAAAACACTTGAAATGAGATATACAGCGTGTCGCACATTCACCAATACTACAATATCTTGATTCTCAGACTCGTTCAAACAGCAATTAAACCTGAACAATGCATTCACCCCATACTTCCTACAGCCACTTATATTGAACAATTCATTCAGAATCATTTTAATCCAAGTTTATTCATCATGTCAATCATCACATCATCTTTCCAATGACATACCTACTACTCTATATTACATCATCAATTATTTGCCAAATATTTGTTTTGTTTGCTAGTAGACTTTTTTGCATTTGCTTCCACAACATTCCTCTGAAATTGGATTACAGTCAGCTGTCTTATTATTATAAAGATCATCACTTCTAAGAGCCTCGCTGCGTAATTACATTTGAGACTGATATCAGCTCTCTGTCATCTTCCTCTCCTCCCAATGAAAAAAAGAAAATCTATAGTAAAGGATGAGTGGCCGGCCTACTTTCCCTCCACTGGCCCTTCCCATTTGTCTAAGTTTCGCCGCTCGCCGTTGGGGACCCCGTGATTTCTGGGACAGTGACCAAGTGCTGCTGTCTGAGCTCGGGGACAGGGCCGTAATGTGGACAAAGTAGTTGACAGTTTGGCTTTGCTTTTTTTTTTTCAACTGGATCTTGGGAGGAAATGTAATGGACAGCCCAGATTGGCCACAGGGACCTAGAGTTTGATGCTCCATGTGTTTAGTGGGAGAGTGCTTTGAGTGCCGCATGGCGTAGGGTCAGTGGACATGAGGGTCATAATAGAATGGAATCGGGCCTTTACTTTGACGTTTTGTTTTTCTTTGCTCTTCCTGACTTTGCGTTTTACCTACAAAAGACTATGAACTGTCTCTGAGTTATACTTATCTAAAGCATAGATAGTTGGATATTTGAAATGATTTCCAAACCATTTTTTCCTTGATTTTTGTAGTATTAGGAAGTAACGACGTGCTGTATTCCAACGCAAGTACTTTTTCTTTTTTTTTTGTTACTTTAAATTGAAAGAATGCATTGTGTTATATATTGACTTCGGATGTTGCTGATTTAGAATTGCTGATTTAGAATGGCAAATTGCATTTATATCTTCTAAATATAAAGAAATATATATAAATATTCAATTATATTCAGTACAATATGGTAAAACAAATGTACACAGCATTGACATCTTGATCTTCCTCCACCAGAAAAGTTGAGGTTGTTGTGAACTGAAATCTCCTTACAATTGTGGGCCGCTGAATGGAGCATATAGAGCTCTGTACAATAATGGACAAGAGAGGCCAGCTGGGACAGGGGGTTTGATGTTCCATGTCTTTAGTGGGAGCGTTCCCTCTTGACTGCAGCTTGTTGTATGGTCCGTGGACACAACGTCAGGCCAGACTAACTCCACTGATGAAATGTCCAGAAGTGAATCTTTATTTTATCCCCCTCCTTTCTGCTCTCCTCTCCGAATGCTGTGATTGATCTGTTGCAAAGGGGGAGTGGGACCTGACATTTCTCAGTGATGTGTAAAAAACATATTGTGTTTGCTTAGAAAAAATAAAAGTAGTCGCCTCACACACTCGCTATGATGTTGGTGCGGTATGCAATAGTCAAGCAGTAATATATCACAAAATTGGAGGGATAACGCATGTCTCGCCACCTGGCATTCTGTTGGCAGCCGTGTGGGAATTATCAGTGTTTCATTTTGACCGGATGTCTGGTCTTTAAACAGGACTTCTGTGTGTAAAGCCCTTGATGGACCTTTTCCAATAGAATCTTCACTGCTGCAATATAACAGCAAATGGTATTATACCATAATATCATATTTTTTTTAAACTCAGTTACTGCTAGAACAGATCAGTCAAGAAATAAACAAGCCATTGAGTGGGTTTGACCTGGGTGAGCAAGTCAGGTAGGCCAGTATAAGCAAAGAGAACATTCAAATACAACTGAGGAAATTGGTTAACATTGTTTTCTTTTAAATATGGTTAATGTTTCTACAATTAAAAAATATGGAATCCACCATTTATTATATACATTTATGAAATTACTACATCACTATAGCCCCTTTTATTGTCTCTAGATGTTGTTGCTTTTCTAGAGTCTTGCACAGTATCTTCATTAACATAAATCTTGCGTTAAATCAAGTTATCATGTCACTTTTAAATACTCATGTCTTTATTTTGCTACTTTGTAACCTACAGCGCAATGATGTTTCAATATTCAATGCCTTTTTATATTCTTGAAATGCACATTTTTAGTTTTATTTTGTTCATACATTACAAAATAAACAAGAGTGTTTGGTATAATACAAAGCAACTGTTCTATTAGATCAGCTCATAATGAGACTTTTTTTTTACATATTCAACCATCAATTTAGATTTGTAAATTCAAAAGCAACAACATCCTAAGCGCTTGTGTCACATGAATCAGCCGCACGTGCAAGGATGTTGTTTCTATTTGGGCATCAGAAACGGGGAACAAAAAAGCAGGCGCTCATCTCCTCCTGGGACCAGCCTGACTACTTCTCCCTCTAAGTGTAAAAAGATCCTCGCCATGAATATGAAGTGGAGGTCAGGGTGCTACATCAGACAAGTTGTCAGCTTTTTGTTTATTCAATGAATCCCCAGTCCCCAAAGCTACGCAAATAACACCGCCACACACAAGCTTAAAGCAACCACAGATCTCCAAAACACTCATATCAGAAGTGGCATTGGCACCGGAGATGGTAAGAGCCATGGCTTTCGAACAAAGTTATGTCTTCTCCGAGTGTGGCCAATAAGTGATTGTAGACTGACTTTATGATAAGATAAGGTATTGGAGCAGGATAACAGTTTGGCATCTGGAATCGGAAAAATGTACTGAAGCTGGGAGAGAGTGATAAGCCAGAACAGAAGTGAGTCCAGTGCAATAGCAAAGGTGGCTGTCGAAAATGCATACCAAACATTACAGAGAATCAAAAGATAGAGAAATGTTTGTATTGTTCAATTCATGAGCCCAGTCTGTGTTCAACTTCTTTGTTTGTGCCGGGTTTTGGCAACTAGTTTTATCTAGTATTAAAACACAAAACATGCCACCATATGCAGTCTTGTCCTAAGGGAAACAGTGGCGTCTGTAAAATTAATGAGTTGCTCCTGAAATATATTTTTCTTGTTAAATGTTCAGTATAGTAATTATGAATGTGAACAGTGCGGAGGTCTTGTGGATGTGGGGTGTGTACACAAATAATAAAGTTACCTGTTCCCAGCATTAGCTCTTTATTTGAGCAGTGATATTTACTCTGGGAAAGTGAGCTATAAATGGAATGGGTAGAGGAAGTGTGGCTCAGACTGGAGGAGCGGAACGCTGGAATAACACTTCATGACTTCCATGTTCAGGTGAGGCGTGTTTACATTCTTAATGCTGCTGCAGCCGGCTTTGAAGAGCGACTGCTGGCGCTGAGGTGGACATTTGCTCCGGACCATAGGAGCTCTGTGCTGACTTGTTGTGTTCCATAGGAGACATTTAAAAGGGAAGCAGGGGGCAGGGACAGGCCTTAAGATGGAGGTCTTCCTCCCAGGACGGGACAGGCTGTTGGCTGGAGGATGCTCAGGAAGGCCTTGGCAAACCAACAAAGACAGCCCTTCAGCTGCGGGGTGTAGTTTTTCAGGCCCCAGCATCCCCTTTGGCAGCGGCACACAGAGCGCTGGCGTGCATAGGCCTGCAGCCCCGGGGACCGGGAAGTAAGGCCCTCTTTTATTTACTCAGGCTGCTGCCTGGGCCCGGTCACTTCTCGTCTGGGTGTAGAAGGAAAAAAACAAGTCTCTCTTTTTTTTCTCCTCAGGTCTCTAGAGGAAGATTGCTCTTTCATCTGCAGTTGTTCACACATTGCACTAGTGTCTGTGTTCTAGCCTCATGTATGTGTGTGTAGGTTTAGCTCTGTGCTGTGGATACCACAAGAGCAGCAGTTTCTATGAGAGACATTGTCAGTCATAGTCAACATTACATGAGACAAACCAGATGTGAAATGGTTCACTTTCCTCCCTCTTTAGACTTATGTTTTAAACTTCACTTTGGAACCATGATGTCACCATCAGTTCTGTATAACACTTTCAATAGATGTTTAGACTTATTCCACAGATTTGTTTTGAATAAGTTAATATTTACTTTGCCACTCATCTTCTAAAAGTAAAGTTAATGAATATCATACATCTCAAGAAGCATAAGCACTGACAAGATTGATGCACTGACTGCATCGATATGTCTGAGGGCTAAGACACGTTCATTTATGTAGAATTTAATTTAGCCATGTATACAAGTCCATTTATTTGTTTGCTTCACTATTGTCTCCAAGCCAATGTGTTTTACTGTGAGGCATTGGCCGGGGTCATTTTTCTCTTGCACTGTCTTCTCCTCTCTATATCCTGGGAGTGCTGCGCTGGAGAGGCTATCCACCCCCTCTGTGGAGGAGGGCATAGCACTGAGTCACCCAACCTCCCTCCAACCACCACCAAACACTGTGAAAACATTGTAGATTAAGAGAAAGAACTATTATCAACTGTGTTTTTGTGCTCCTTGACTGTGTATGCGCACAGTGGGCACCTTGCCAAGGGTGGGAGGTTTCCGGGAGGGTCGCGGTATGGAGGTGGGCTCTCGATGTGCCGCTTTCAGCAGTTTGGAGGGGCAAAGGAATGGCCTCCGACCCCATCTGTTTCCTGAAGATAGGCCCTGATGGGGGTAAGTGCTCCGCAAGGGCATGATATCCTGACAAAGGGCAGATCTCCTTGCAAAAACAACCGCAAGAGAAAGAGAGAGAGGGATGGAGATAGAGAGGGGAGGCCTGGACTTGTCAACCAGAGAAGAATATAGAGTGGTTGGATCTTGGAAGGAGCGTGTGCTTTTCCTTTGTCCCTCTCGTAAATCTCTGCAACTTCCTCTTGTTTTTCCCATTCCAAAGTTGTGGCCTTTTGACATATTTTTGCTCTTGTTGAGTTGAGACTGCACAGTTTTATTTAGGTTAGGAAGTTTGAGGTACTTAGAATGTGTCAGAGAGGGGAAGATATGGTCGGTAACCTTGTGAACCTTGTGGAAAGAGTGTGTTCCATTCATAACAGTGGAAAGGAATGTCAAGTCTGCTGAATAGGGACACATTAAACACATGTCCTTATAGCCTGTTCTGTCTGGACATATTTTGGACACCTGCTTGTCCTTGGGAGATACTATTAACCACTCATTCACTTTGCCCTATCCGTTTCCTCCCGTACTTCCTTGTTCCCGCATATCACATGACATGCTCATCCATCAAGTATTGGATGGCTCACGGCGACCACACTGATAAATAGGATAATAACACAATCGACATAATGTGATATACTGAATACTAACCAAAATGACTTTCTGCATGTTTCATACTAGATTGCATGTTTTTCTTCTCCCTAACTGTAGAATGTTGCTTTCTTGTGTTAGTTTTTAGGTCATTCAAAGGGCTAATATTAAAAATAATAATAATTTAGCAATTGTTTCTGAATAATAGAAATGTTCTAATTTACCTCATGCAGGCTCTACATTCTAAAGTGCACCCATTGTCTGGCGCTGGCTTTAAATGTCAGAGAGATTGTGTTTTGAGTCACAGTGGGCTAAGTCATTACGCGGCCACATACAAGGTTAATTGTTGTAAAAGTATTTCCACTCATTCTCTTCTCTAATTATACTTCAAATTGCATATTTAAATGTAACTTTTTAGATAACTCCTAAGGAGAGACATTGTTTCCGCTGGAGAAAAAAAGGAAGAAAAAATGGTCTAAGTTCTCAACACTTAATTCATACCACTCACTTTATAATTGCCATGACAAATAAATCACTGGTGGCCCCCCTTTTCTATTCAAGAGAATGAGACAAATGAGTTGCTAATTCAGTATTACAAAGCAGCGTCTGTAATCTGCACCTTTTCATCTAGTTTGCATGTTTTTGTAACTATATTATAATGTACTACTAAAATATTTACAGTCTATGGTACTACTACCTACAAAAAACCTAAACAAAAACAAATCTCCTGCAAAAATTGTCCAGTGATGGTTTGTGCCCCTTGTTTGTGCTCCTAATGGATAGTTGTAACATGCTTCAATATAGACTATTTTCACAAATTATTGAAACTGAAAGACTATTTTTGACCAGCCATTGAGTTTCAGATTTGAGTCAAAGTTGTTCATCATTACATTACACAAAATATCCCATGTTGTAATAAGTGTCTTGAGGGGAGAAGAATAACATTTTCAGTGGTTCCCTCACTGGTATCGGTTCTTATCGAGTATAGATAGATCACACCTAAAAAAGCTGGATCAGAGCATCCCTACCAATTTTGCCATTTACCAAATATACCAATAGTTTATGTTATTGAGTCACTGCCCATACTTCTGTCACTGTGTGATACGCAAAACTGTTGTTAGCAAAGTTTCGCTGTTTTATTGATGTGTTTCTTTTTCTGTTTCCAGACGGTGTTGACCTTGAGGATGACCCATCATGTTCCTGGCCTGCATCCTCACCCTCCAGTAAGGACCAGACTTCTCCAGGACACTGTGAGGACTATGATTTTGGTGAAGAGGAAGGAGTCCCAGGCCTGCCGTATCCTTGCCAGTTTTGTGATAAATCCTTCAGCCGTCTGAGCTTCCTCAAACGTCACGAGCAAAGTCACGGCGACAAGCTTCCCTTCAGCTGTACCTTCTGCAGCCGTCTCTTCAAGCACAAGCGCAGTAGAGACCGCCACGTCAAGCTCCACACAGGTGACAAAAAGTACCACTGCGGTGAATGTGACTCTGCCTTCTCTCGCAGCGATCACCTCAAAATCCACATGAAAACCCACGCATCCAACAAACCCCACAAGTGCCCGGTGTGCAGGCGAGGTTTCCTCTCCTCAAGCTCTCTCCACGGACACATGCAAGTCCACGAACGTGGAAAAGATGGCAGAGCCGAGGATTGGAAACTGAAAGAAACACGAAAATGCAGCCGCTGTGAAGAAGGTTTTGATGTACCGGAAGAACTCCAGAGGCATATCGCAGAGTGCCATCCAGAGTGCTCACCCTCAGAGGATGGGGGTCTTGGTGCCACCCTGCAGTGCATCTACTGCCATGAACCCTTTAGTGATGAGGGCACCCTTTTGACCCACATAGACCAGGCCCACAGCCGGGACAGGAAAGGTCACACCTGCACCATTTGCTCGGAGCACTTTGACTCTGTGGAAGACCTTTATGCCCACATGGACATCCACCAGCTGCCAGAGTCCAGCAATCACAGCAACAGCCCATCTTTACTCACAGTGGGCTACACCTCAGTCTCCAGCACCACCCCAGACTCTAACCTCTCAGTTGACAGCTCGACAATGGTGGAGACAGCACCCCCTGTCCCCAAAACACGGGGCAGGAGGAAGCGAACGACTCAGAACGCAGACCATGGAGGACGTCCCTCCAAACAACCCAAAGTATCCTACAGCTGCATCTACTGCAACAAGCAAGTTTTCTCCAGCTTAGCAGTTCTTCAAATCCACCTTCGGACCATGCACCTTGACAAACCAGAACAGGCACATACTTGCCAGTTTTGCCTCGAAGTCCTGCCATCATTATTGAATCTCAATGAACATCTGAAGCAGGTCCATAATGCAGAGGACCACGCAGCACTGTTGGCGAGCTTACCCGATGCCCTTCTTCAGTGCAACTTCTGCCCTGAGGTGCTGGGAGATCTCAACGGTCTCCAAGAACATATCCGCTGCTCCCATGGATTCCCTAGTCCTGTGGCGAAGGAGAGCAACGCCTTCTTTTGCCCACAGTGCTTCATGGGCTTCTTAACCGAGACCACATTGGAGGAACATGTTCGTCAGACCCACTGTGATGGTGGAAGCTTGAGATTTGACTCCCCGCTTGCCGTCACGCCCAAAGAACCAATTGTTGAGGTCTATTCTTGCTCATACTGCACCAATTCTCCCATATTCAACAGTGTGCTCAAACTGAATAAGCACATCAAGGAGAACCACAAGAACATTCCTTTGGCCCTCAATTACATCAACAATGGAAAGAAATCATTCCGTACCCTCAGTCCATCATCTCCTATATCTGTGGAACAAGCTGCAATCTTGAAGCAGAGCAGCTCCTCTCGTGCTAACAGCAATGAATTTATTTGTAATCAATGTGGTGCTAAGTATAACAACCTAGATCTTTTCCAAACCCACCTTAAAACACACCTTGACGGTTTACAACCTCAACTCACTTGCCCTCAATGTAACAAAGAGTTCCCCAACCAGGAGTCTCTGTTAAAGCATGTGACAATTCACTTTACAATTACCTCCACATATTACATATGTGAGAGCTGTGATAAGCAGTTCACTTCAGTAGATGACCTGCAGAAGCACCTCCTAGACATGCACACTTTTGTTTTTTTCCGTTGTACTCTCTGCCAGGAAGTGTTTGATTCAAAGGTTTCCACCCAGTTGCATTTGGCAGTCAAGCACAGCAATGAGAAAAAAGTATACCGCTGCACCTCTTGCAACTGGGACTTCAGACACGAAACGGATCTTCAGCTTCACGTCAAACATAGCCATCTTGAAAATCAAGGCCGCGCCCACCGGTGCATCTTCTGTGGTGAGTCTTTTGGAACCGAAGTCGAGCTTCAGTGCCACATCACCACCCACAGCAAGAAATACAACTGCCGTTTTTGCAGTAAGGCTTTCCATGCAATTGTTCTTTTGGAAAAGCATCTAAGGGAGAAGCATTGCGTGTTTGAGGGAAAGTCGCAGAACTGTGGTGCCAATGGTTCGGCTCTGAGCGGCGGAGAGAATCAACCCAAAGAAGATGCAGAGCTACAAGGTCTTTTGACTAACAGCCATGGGCAGAATGCTGCAGTGACATCCATTGTGCCATCTCCGAACAACCATGATGGCAGTGAAGAAGAGGTGGACACAGCAGAGCCTATGTATAGCTGTGATATCTGTGGTGCGTCTTACACCATGGAGTCGCTCCTCACTAACCACCAGTTGAGGGACCACAACATCCGCCCTGGTGAGAGTGCCATGATGAAACGTAAAGCTGACATGATAAAGGGTAACCACAAGTGTAATGTCTGCTCCCGCACTTTCTTTTCTGAAGCTGGGCTCAGGGAGCACATGCAGACCCATCTTGGGCCAGTCAAACATTACATGTGTCCCATCTGTGGTGAGCGGTTCCCATCGCTGCTCACCCTCACAGAGCATAAAGTCACACATAGCAAGAGCCTTGATACGGGGAGCTGTCGCATTTGTAAGATGCCTCTGCAGTGTGAGGAAGACTTCTTAGAGCACTGCCAGATGCATCCTGACCTGAGAAACTCCCTGACAGGTTTCCGGTGTGTAGTTTGTATGCAGACAGTCACGTCAACACTGGAGCTGAAAATCCATGGGACCTTCCACATGCAGAAAACGGGCACCATGACAAGCAATCACCCTGTTGGCCGTAATACCATCTCACACAACCAGCAGTTACACCACTCCCAAAAGCCTTTCAAGTGTGCTTCTTGTTTGAAGGATTTCCGTTCCAAGCAGGACTTGGTGAAGCTGGACATTAATGGACTTCCATATGGACTCTGTGCGTCCTGTGTGGTGGCTGCTGGTTCAAAAAGCTCCAGTCCAACAGTGAATGGCGGGAGGCAACCTTCACAGCAGGGAGGCACCTCTACTCCTGCACCCACAGCTGCCTGGATCCAAGGAGAGCGCCTCAGTCCTGCTGATGGCAAAGGGAAAGTGGCCTCTTCAGCCTCTTCATCCTCATCCATATCCTCCTTATCTGCGGGGAAGACGCGATGTTCCAGCTGCAATGTGAAGTTTGAGTGTGAGGCCGAGCTGCAGAACCACGTGCAGACCGTGCACCGAGAGCAGACCGGGGACAGCAACAGTGGACAGCTCAAGACCCCTCAAGTGTCCCCCATGCCAAGGACCAGCCCCTCACAAACTGAGGAGGTAATGTTGAAATCACTTTATTTAACTGTACATTTTTTATTTATTTATTTTATTTTATTTTATATATTTGGTAGCTCAAAGAGAGGCATGATGAAAATCGTGATCAATTATCAAAGTACTAATGTATTCATCTATTCTATTTGACCCTCACAAGAATAAGATGCTGTATCTCAGGGGGGTTTCCATCATTATATATGTAATTATATCTTTCAAATGTTGTGATAATGATCATTTTGTGTTATTTTCAGAAGAAGACCTACCAGTGCATCAAATGTCAGATGGTGTTCTACAGTGAGTGGGACATCCAGGTTCACGTGGCAAACCACATGCTGGGTAGGACACTGCTTTACTTCTTTTCCATCATGGTCTGCTGTACGCTGCTGTAAAGGACATCCCTTTACACACTTCATACTCTTCACCTTTTCGTTATGATTGCGTTCAGCTTTGGAAATTTTTGCTCGCAACATTCTTATTTTCTATGTCTAAGCATTCACTGACTCCAAAAAGTATTGGTGACATCTGATCAAAATGACATGACTATTTTCACTATAAAATTGCCTACATTGTACGACAGCCATACTAAATTGAAAGACCTCCAGTTGCTTGTGATTGGTATGCAGGCTGAATCATTTGAGGAGAGAAAAAGACAATTGGAAAAGCTCTTTTTTGCCCGCAGTTAGTGTGTGTCTGAAACTCCTCTCTCACATTCCTCTATTCATTCATTTATTCAGCTCGTTTGGCGGATCTTTCATTACACTGCATTATCTGTTGTCTTCGGCGGGAAAGAGCGACTCATTGATCTGGAACCAAGCCGCCTCCGCGTTCGGGACACGCTTCTGGGCGCAGGTGAATTTTAAAACGCGCCGGGCAATTCTATCAGGGACCCACTGTTTGTGCATAAACAATCAGAGGCATGTGATTTGTGATTTCTGATGCCGTGCCGTATTTGCAAAAGAGAAGGGAGGGAGGGGGGAGAGACATCGCTGCGGGTGTGTAGGTGTGTGTTTTGTATTCATCTTTGAGATCTGCTCACCCACTATTCTACTGGGGGTGCCTAATACAGTAGCACACCGGCATTAGTCCTTTCTCTAGCAAAGGCAGGCACGGAGGCTCACTGGGAGGGTCGAAAACAAACACCCCTACTGCTTATTTTATGTCTTTCAACCGCGCACGCTCGCAGTTGCCTCGTAATAGTGGAATTCGGGCAGCTTAAGAAAACAGGGGGATAGGTGATTGGGTTATTGTCTGATGTCTTACTACTCTGATATGCCGCAGCTTTGTCTTCAACATGATCACGGCTTTCATCTGCCATCTCAAAAGTGTTTCTGGTGCATGAGTTTGTTTTCCAATGTGTAAAAAGTAGAGGATACGCAAGTCATTGTGATGGAATCGTGGTAGGGAGGTAATATCTTTGGTGGATGCAAAAAAATGAAGAGAAAGCAAAGAGAGATAAGAAATATTCAGTGTATGTGCTGTGGTAAATGTAGACAGGGGTACTTTGGATTACCAGCCCATTTTGGGACAAATCATAGAAATAAGGTAATTGGGGAAATTGCTAAATACGTTCTGTACTGGAAAAGGGACACTTTCTCCTTTTAATGGCCATCTGCACAGGAGTGGGAGACAGGGCCGGGGTCATCTCGCTCAGCTGTCAGCGTTATTAGCGTAGGTAATGGAGCAGACGCTGGAATCATAGGGGTGTTGTTTTCATCCATGCCCCTCTCCATGGTGTCAGCTCACTCTGATAACTCTATATATAGTGATGTGGCGTGACATAACCATAGTGCTAAGTGTATGGAACAACAAAACCTGAGCCTGATCACCCAGACAAGTCCATATTAGCTGCCTTTGGTAATACAATAGTGGCCCTTCAGCGAGTGCACTCAGCCGCCCCCCGAGCAGCTCCCTTTGGGCATGAGTGCTCAGACTGCCACTCCTGTCTGACTGCCAGCACATTGTGATGCATGGATATTACACTGTGATGAGGACGGCCCATGTGCCCACAGAAAGTGCAGCTCTGTGCCCTGTTCCTCCACATTTCCTGTGATAATGGAGCTAAATGAAAGAGCAGAGATGGAGAAGGCCATGGGTGCGGGCGGGTGTGGAGGTGGGCCAGCCTCAGAATGGCCCCACGTGTCTTAAGATGGAGGCCGCAGCCTGCGAGGGCCCAGATGGATCAGTCCACATTTGCTGTACAGCTGGTCGCTCTGTTTGGGGACCTGGTGTGATCCTCCTATGGAGAAAAAATGATATCACCACCATCCAAGGAGCAATTTAATAGCAGGCCAGAAGACAGCTGGCCTCTCTTTAGTTTAGAGTTTTTTTGGCATGGCACACTTACAGAATTGAGGGTGTCCGATGTTTCTCTGGAGATGCACAGATATATACAATATTCTGCTGCAGTCTACTGTTTGAAATTTGTATTTGAAATGAAAATCAGGTTTGTCCATTTGCGCTGACGCTCATAATAATTGCAAAGGACACAATATTTACAAGCGCATGCTCTCACAAAGTGGGCTGTTTTGAGAGGACCTTTGAAGGTCTTTCATTGACACAAAAGCCTGTTTGGTTTTATCAGCAGGCCGCCCGCTGCCCCATGGCTTCACTCTGACCCCACTGTAAACTCTGACATTTGGATCCTCATGGGGGGTGTGTGTGGCCCATTTATCGCTCTGTTTCAAATGTCCCTGTGTAGATTTGTCACAGACCCGGCATGTTTGGTTGCAAGGCCACTGTCTTAAAAGCTTTAAAAGGTGAAAAGAATATTATTTCTGTTATATCTGCTTTCAATCCAATTTACTCTCACTCCAATCCATTCCAAACAGTTCAGAGCCAAGGTGGTAGTACTCAGAAGGACAGTCACAAACAAACCAGACCACTCCCACAAAAGTGTTGTGGAGGGTCACCTCTACAGATTTTTGGGCTGGTGACAGCACTGAGCTTGAAGCCAAGTCAGGGAGGAGCCTTCTCTCTCAGAGAGGAGCCAGTGGCCCGGGCGGCCCGGGCAGAGGGGGGGCGCTGGAGGGGTGCAAAGGTTCGGGGGCGAAGAGGGAAAGGCACATTTGCTGTACAGCTGGCCGCTCTGTGTGAAGCAGCCACTGTGGGCTGTTACCAGGCTGCAGCAGAGAGAGGCCTTTAGCTCTCCTCTATCCTCATTCTCGCCGTTCACTCTACAGCCTTCTTTGACTCCCTTCACTGCTCCTCTCCCATGTTTCTCTGTTTCATCTTTGCTCTGCTCTGACTCTCTTGTATCTTCTCCTTTGAGTTATAAATTACTGTGCAAACACTTATCTCTGATATCAAGTTCTTCTGAGGACAAAAGTAACGCAATGTGCCATAGCAGAGATTCATGGCAGAGATTCATGGTAGAGATTCATGGCTTATAGCTCAGTTTTATTTGCTATGGGTTTCATATTTTGTTTGACACATGTTCTCTTGTCTCCTCTTGCTAATGCATGCAATATTGTGTAGAGCCCCAGAGGCTAAACAATGCATATATTAAACTTAATCTTTTATGATGAATATATTGTGATTAGTCCTCCCTGTCTTGCCCAGTTCTCCCTATGTCTGCACCGGTTTCCTATACCCCTAAAACATGTACAAAATGGTTGGTGATGGTTGGAAGGTTTGGTGTACCACTTCTGTCATCCCTATGTGAGTGAATGAAAATTGCATCAAATTGAAGACCGCTTTGTGTGCCCAAAATATGTGAAATAAAGATGACTTACTTAATTACTCCCTTACTTTTGTTTTCTGATAAAGGCATGGATGACTCTGGATTACCCCATAATTCATTCAAAGAGAATGCATACACATGTAATCTGCTAACACTTTTCTTATCACTCCTGCGAGACCGGATCACAACAGGATCATTTTAGCAAATAAACATGGTCTGGAAATACAGTTGGAACAAAGCAATCCAAGCGTAACCATATTCAGAGTGTGAGATCTGCTGGCTTGCATTAATTGGTGATTAATAACGCCTTTATTTTTTGTTAGAGCAGCCACCTCCCCATGCAGCTAAGTGTGTAGCTGCTAATATGCAATTATGTGCGCCTTACAGCTTGTTACATTGTACCTTTCTCTG